>JABSMS010004415.1:0-16030 GCA_018902275.1 Aleiodes sp. PSUC_FEM 10030003
TTGAAATTCTCTACAAAAAAGCCTTAGGGCAAAAAGGGCGTATCTCTATTAGTTTCCGAGATAGTCGCAAAAGAATCTCGGCGAAAAAAATCTTCATTACTGAATTGTAGAATCATTCAATTTTTCAAATTACAATTTTTGGGTTTTTGGGAAATATCTCGGAAATTAAGCGAGATACGAGAATTTTATAGAAACGTTTTTTTAGAGCAGAATGAGAGCTACAAAAAAGGTTTCATGGAAAATTTCGTATCTCAAATGAATTCCGAGATATTTCAAAAAAACTGAGAAGTGAAATTATGAAAAAAATTTAGTATTTTTATCATGAGTTCATTATTTTGAAAATATCTCGGTAACGATGAGATTTAGGGGAAAATGTCAAGAAACGTTTTTTGTAGAGAATTAAATTCTCTACAAAAAAGGTCTCGTGACTTTTTCCCCTAGGTCCACTCGTTTTCGAAACATTGGCGAAAGAAGATCCAAAAAAAAAAACTCCTTATTTTCGTAATTCCACTAATTTTGATAATTAATTTGGAGGTGGCAGTATGATACAAAAATTATTCGAATTTTTATAAACGTAAGCCTACAATTTAAATCGAATAATAATTTATTACTAGACTAATCCTAATTCTCTAAATATCAATAAATTCATTCATTCATTTTTCATTAAATTAAATTAATAATTTGCAGACACTGAAAGAAATGCAGATCAAAACTATTTTGGTGAATCTTTTAACTCAGGGGAAAGATGGGGCAAAATGGAGTCCTTCTGAGAAAATATAAAAATTTTGAAAAAGTAAAAATTTTGGAAATCTTAAATGGAATAAATTTTCTGAAAAAGTTTCGAGAATCAAAATCTCAGAATTTTTAAAAACATCAAATTATTAAAAAAAAAATATGATTTTTTCAAAATTTTCGAAGAAATCACTAATTTCCAATTATTTTTAAAAATTCAAAAAAACCATCAATTTTTTTGTAAATTTTCCATAATTCTTTAAAATTTTCAGTCCTCCATTTTACCCCTCTCCCCTAATTTTCATGTTAATTTTTTTCCCTTCGCTATTAACACGATGAACTCTTTAATTCACCAAGGTCAGCGATATTTTGTAATAAAGCAGAAGCCTCACTACTTCCTGTCTGCGTCTTGGAATTGTACCGTTGCTTAAGTGTGCTCAATGCGGACAATAGTCGTGTGTTTGACGACATCAATCTTGTATTTGCTGCATCCAACGCAGCAATCTGTTGCTCCTGTGCGTCTATCACGCGCTGCTTGTACGTGAGTGCTGCTGACATCTTCTGTTGTTCTCTTCGCAGCTCCTCCTCCACAGATATTAATCTGTTGAAAATAATTATTTTAATATTTTTCGTCGATAATTAAAAATCGTGGGAATGTCATTGTTCATGTAGAGTGGAATTTGATTGATTGATCTTCCAATTAAAACGACAGGAATCGATTTTTATGGGAATTCAATTTTTTTTAATTTTATTCGAGCTCCGGTTTTTTGAGAATATCTCGGAATCTATGGGAGATAGAGAAATCTTGGTTCTGACCTTTTTTGTAGAAAATTTTGAGAGCTACAAAAAAGGTTTCAACAAAAAAATTTCTATCTCCCACAGATTCCGAGATAATCCCCAAAAACCGAAATCGTTCCAAAAAATTTCCCGTCGATTTAATGAAATCTTTCATTCCATCAATTTCATGAACACAAAATTAATCTAACATTCATAAAACATATAAAAGTATCTAAATCTATCGTGCAACATTGTAAAACTTAACATAAAATGTTGATTTATGTGTTTCCATGTTTGTCTGTAGGAAGAATATAAATAAATTAAATCTGTATCAAGTAATAATTGAATTAGATTCTGGAAAATAAATTTTAAATTAACGCGTGTGCCAAAAAAATAAAATTCATAAAAAAATTATAAAAATATCAAATTAATTAGTTTTTTTGATTTTTTTTTTTGAACGTGTGCTTTTTCTTTCTTAATCAACGAAAAAAGCATTAACAATATATTATAATTCAACTCTTACACAAATTATCCAGATCAAGCCAGAGTATTACCGAATGCAGCAGATAGAATGCATAGGAACACATAATAAGTTAAACATAGAATTTTTAAAAATTAATTCATCTTGATTTTCTGAATTTTTTCATTGATTTTATTGATCATCAATTGGATTTAATTGAGAAAAAATATTTGACAACAAAAAAAAAGTTAACACATTTTCCTGTAAAATTTAATTAAAGTATTTTTTTAACGAGAAATTACAAAGAAATAGAAAATACCTTGAGATAATATTCTTCATTTTGGTGTCTGGTGCAATACCATCGACATCATTGTCCTCAGTTGTCCCTAATCGGGCCCTCAGTCTGTCCACACTGCTCTGGAGTCTCTCAATTTCGACCTCGTACTATTATTTTTTTTTTAACAAAAAAAAATAAAAAGTTTTGTTAGTTACTTTCAGTTAGTTAATTAAATTTTTTGGAAAGAAACTTAGTAAATTAACACAATAATGTTAAACGGGATGTTAATTAAATTATCTTGATTAATGAATTTTTTTGAGAATATTTTTGGTGTGAATAAAAAATATAATGAAGAGTTTATTGATTTACCGCGAAAAAAATTGGTTTTCGGGAAATATCTCCGGAAATAATGGAGATGCGCCCTTTTTCGCCGGAACCTTTTTTGTAGCTCTTTTTCAGCTCTACAAAAAAGGTCCCTACGACAATTTCTCTATCTCCTTTATTTTCCGAGATATTCAGAAAAAACTGAGGGAATCGACGTAAGAAATCGATTTAAAATTTTTTTAACTCTTAAACTTATAAACAAACCTGATCAATACTCCGATGGCTCCTGGACTTGCTCCTCCTCGTGGCGCAGCTTTCATCCTCGCTAGTATCTGACATATCTCTATTAGAATCAAGTGAGAGTCTCCTTCTCAATTTCGGACAATAACCACTACTCTGATTACCATCGCCAGCTACTCTGTGTCCCGGTGTACCCTGTCTCCACTGTCCCTGCGCATTTCTCTGATTATTCCTGAGATTATTCTGGGCCGACGGCGACGGACTTAAATCTACTCCCCTAACTCCTTCGACTCCGCCCCCGACGTCTCTCTCCTCGGAACTCGTGCTTCCTCTCCTGCCGGTTCTATTAGCTTCCATGTGATAAACCGGATTAGCGAAAGCCAGTGGTGCGGCATTCATAATATGCGCGTTGGCATTATTACTGAGATCAACGGGGCTCGACGATTGGCTGTAGGCAGCAAAACTCTGATAACCAGACGAAGCAACATTGGATAACTGGGAGATTGAAATTTGCGATCCCTTCTGTGACTTGGATTCGGAAACTTCGTCGTCCGCGTAACGCAGTAGATCAGAAATCTCGTCCAAATTCCCATTGGCGCTTGTCTTATTGTAATTATTATTGGGCTGATTGATCGTCAGTGTCAGATTAGCGGGCGTGATCGGATTAGCATTTACCGTTGTCTTAGTCACATTGTTGTAGTTCTGCTGCTGCATTTGATTAGCGTTCTCCTCTTTGTGACAGTGGTTCCTGCTCGCGCATCTCGTAACATTGTAATTATTATGAATGTAATTGTCATCGTGGTTATTATGATTCCTGTGGACTGTGTTCTGATTAGTCTGATTGACGTTGATGTTGAAATTCGAATCCTTGAGATTACTGTGGCTCTCTGATCTCGTGGGACTTGTGGGAATTGTCTGGCAGTGATTGACATTGGCTAAACTAGCTGACGCGGTTAGTCTGTATCCTTTGGTTAATGCTGTACGTTGGCGATTGATTGGTGTTGGTGATCGTGATACGAAGGCGGGAGGTTCTAGTGGATGATAGTCGTCTGTATTTATCTGTAGTTGTAACTTCCCGTTTGCGGGGAGGTAAGCGTTTCTGGGTAATGTCGCAGCTCTTATGACGTTTGGTGACCTTGAACCTGGTGGATGACCTAGAGTATTGCTCTGGAGAACTTCGGAACTGTCCCGAAGAGTGCCGTTTAGAGTACTGTGATTAGAGAGCGTGGAGGATGCAGAAATTGAGAGATTCGTGTTGCTGTTACCGATCGTTGGATCATTGTATCTGAAGATGTTGTTTTGGATGTTCGGGTAACGATGGGTTGTCGATACTGGACTTGGTCCAGGTTGGTCTAGAGCCATTGAAATTCGGTCGAGAATGTCGGGGAGCCGTGAGGGCGAAGCTGGTGACGCCGTTCCGGCAATGCTCTCGCGGAGAAGAGCATGCAGGAGTGACAACTGCTTACCTAAATCTATGTAGCCATCGAATTCTAGCGAATTATTTGTTGGACTATCCTTTGGCAATGGGCTGCTTATCAACTGAAGGAAATTCTTCATCGCTGGTGCTTCTCGTTCGAGGACATCGTTCATGAATTCCATGAAATTCTCTTTTCCCTGGAATCTCGTGAAGTTCGCCAGTGTCTGGAGACTCTTTGCGACGAGTGTGAGATTCCTCGCGGCTTTCTCATTTGGATATTCATGGGTTATGTTGAAGAGTGAAGGTGACAGAATAGCGGGACAGAGGAATCGCAGGAAGATGGAGGCTGATATGAGATTATCAGCTATGTCCTCTCTTCCCATTTCCTTCAACCGCTCTCGGAATATTCTGAAGCACTCGCGAAGCTCTAGCGGAAAGTGTGCGTGACTCGCGAGGATTCTGCTCCATGCGAGTTCAACTGCGGCTCTCAAATTTTGTTGCTGCTTGTGTAATGCAGCAAGTGAGGAAACTTTGAGAGGATCCACCTCGCAGTCACCTCCCTCAACTGCTCCCCTGACAACTGCACCAAGTGTATCCTGAAGATACCTGTCGCCGGTTAATTTCAGGTAAGCTTCCATTGCTTTCGTAGCTAATGAATTACCGCGAAATGTTAATCGCTCGTCGTCGATCCTGTGAATGTCCATCATAACTAGATCGGCTAGGAATTGCGGAGCTTTTTTCTCACGCTGCATTACAGCAACGAGTGCTGTTGCAATGTCCTCCTTAGCTTTGACACCAATTGCTGGCTCCAAACGCTCGCAGAGTGACGCATAATCGGTTTTAAGGTACTCTAAGAACTCTTGGTAAACTTGAACCGGAAGTATGTCGACCGATTGGAAACGACACTTAACGCGAAGTGCCGGAGGTTCTTTCAGTGCTCCCTTGTCGCTGACAACTGGATACCATTTTTCAGTTAAGTAACGAGAGGTCACGTTCTGTACTGGTATACTCACGGAACCGATAAGCACATTCTTATCTCGCTTCTTTTTGCGATCGGCTTCGCGATAGAGATTGACTTGGATTGTATTAACTGATGGTAGATGGTGGAAATCGAAGTGCTCACCCCAGAAACATAATTCGGTTTTCAGTTTTGCGGTGGTACGAGCGTAGAGAGTATTGTCGAGGCACACTTCGCAGAAGTAGCGCTTTTTTGTTGGTACGCCTTTTGCTTCGAGGAGCCAAATTTGTAGGGAATTGTCGGTTCGACGGGTCTGCTCCGCATCTGGCTGCACGGATTTCCGCAAGCTGGAACGAAATTTTGGATTTTTAGATTTTGAAGAGGAGTTGAATATCTCAAAATTCGTAGCTTCAACCAATTAAAGAAGCGCAAGTGAAGAATATGTGGCTTTTATTTTAATATTGCCACTTGCGCCCCTTTGTTTCTAGGAGAAATTTCATGGACTACATGAATATGATTCTTCAGAATTATCATTGGATAGTTCTGATGGCAAAAACTTCATCAACTCAATTGATTACTTTTCTTAGGGAAATTAAAATAAAGTAGAATTCTTGAATACCCAAGCGAGATTCGAACCCGCGACCTTCGGATTACCGACCCGCTACTTTACCAACTGAGCTATGAGGAAACTTCAGTACTTTTCCATCAAGTTTTAGTCCTCTCAATTCATCACTCTCCTTAGATAAATTTTAAAAAATTAGAAATTCCAAATACCCGAGTGAGATTCGAACCCGCGACCTTCGGATTACCGGTCCGCTACTCTATTAATTGACATCAATAGACAAAAACCCTTTTCTACCTTCTCCAGGCTAAAAAAATCCGTAATCTTTCTCACTTTCTTCAGCTATCAAAAGAAACACTACAACAGCAGACTTCGTCTCTCGAATGAACCTCATAGTAGCATTCTAAATCGTAAATTTCCTCTGCCACTTGACCAGAATTGCTCCACTTAACTTGGTACTCGCCGTTAAATGATTTCTTTTCTTCGCGCACTCAAAGGCCAAAATGGCATTTAAATGACTCAATAAGGACAATGAAAGAAATTCATAATCAACTAAATTAAATATAGAATTCTCTCTTTTATACCTGTGCAACCACTGTTCCCTCTCGTGTGCTGTTCTACAACTGAAGTACTTTGGTGCACCGGTGCTTGGTGTTACTTGAAAACAATGAGGTCGACCAAGTAGACTTGGATGCAGTGGTGTAACAGCCGCTAGATCCATCGAGGTTACTGCTTGACCGCACAACAGTGACTCGTGCGAACGACAGCCCCTCAGACCACCGCCTCGTTGTTTCTGTCTTTCCAATTTTGTCACGCTCTTAGTTCTCTTCAATGGGTTCGAGCGAAAGGAACGCTTTGAGAAGAAATTCTGGGGAGAAAACATGAAATTAGAATTTTTTAAATTTTTTTTAATCGAAAATTATTAGAAAATCTGAATTTTCGTTCTCTGTAGTTTGAATTTTTCAGGTTTATTGCGGATATCTTTGTAATTATTGGATTTAGGGGAATTTATCAAGAGACCTTTTTTGTAGATAATTAAATTCTCTACAAAAAAGCCCCCGGAACTCGTCCTCCTAAATCCATTCGTTTTCGAGATATTCACACATTTACTCCAAAAGAGATTTTTCAACTCTCAGTTTTTTTTGTTTCTTTGCGTATATCTCGGAAACTTCGCATTTGGCGAAATTTAAGAAGAGACCTTTTCTTGTAGATAATTAAATTCTCTACAAAAAAGGTCGCGGAACTCATCCTCCTAAATCCATTCGTTTCCGAGATATTCACACAATTACTCCAAAAGTGATTTTTAGACTATTTTCTCTCGGTTTTCTTGTATTTTTTTGCGAATATCTCCGAAACAATGCAACATAGAAAAATTCATCAAGAGACCTTTTTTGTAGATAATTAAATTCTCCACAAAAAAGCTCCCGAGCTTCATCCTCCTAAGTCCCTTCGTTTCCGAATTATCCCCTAATAACTCCAGCAACACCTCAACTTTATTATTTTTTTTTTTAAATTTTTTTTCAACTTTAAATCTTCCGCCCTTTCTCTTCTCGTCGCCTTAACTAAAATTTTACCCTATTCGAAAAATAGTTGATAATAACGTTGACAATTTTGTCCTCCTCGTTGTCACTAGTGTCAACGCACATTTTCCAAAAAACTCATATAAACCCGTAACATCGATTAATTTCATAAGTTCGCTTTTTCTTTCTTTTTTTGTTCAAATTTAGTTCGTTCAATATTTCTTTTTTAACACTTCACAATGCGATACGCCTTCGAGACTATTTGACCCGTATTCACAGGATGAACTGAAGGTGATTGAACAAAAGAGACTGAAGACGAGAAAAGTGGGGATAGAAAAACGTTAGAGAGCAGTGTGCAGATATAGATGAGTTTATGCCTGAATGGGCAATAGTGTTGGGGATTGATCTATCTTATCGATCCCGACGACAAAATTTGTAGTCTCAAAAAAAAAAATTAATTCTTCAGATTTCTCATCTCCGATAATTTTTTTATCAATTTTTTCTCAACACTTCGGAGCAAAGTTTAATTCTCACAAAAAACATTAGAAATCATTACGAAAGAATTATTACGTGTCCATTATTTCCCGAAGTTTTATCACAAAAATAAAGTATAAAACCCCAACAACGTAGTACGTGAATTTTCTTATCGGTTTATTTACTCTCTGCCATTAAAAAAATTTACAAAACACGTTTAACTATTTTTTTATCATTATTTATCACTTTCACCATCGAATTTATTGATTCCCTCCAAAAATAAAATTAAATTAAATATGTTACCAATAAAAAAAAAACACGAAAAATCTTCCAATGATGAAAAAAAAATTAATTCATTCTTTAAATTTGAAAAACGCGGGAAATTCAAGCAGATGATACAAAGACGGTAAAATATGATGTTAGCACGACGAAATCTCAGTTACGACTGCAGATGGTTTCGCCAGAAGGACCATCTCACCTTGTACGGAGCCCTAACGAAGTCAAGGGATCCTTGGGGCACTTTAAAAAGAAGAAAAAAAAAAAAAAGGAAGAAAGAAGGAGAGACCCTTTGGTTAATACACCTTTGTGCTTTGTGGATACGTGAAAAGGAGAGGGCCTGCATTGAGGTGAGTACGCGAACAATTCGGAATGGTGGGGCTTTTTAGTCTCACTCGTGCATTTACTTTTCTCTCTGTTCCACTCGTTTCCTTCTCTTTTTTGGCACACATCGTCAACGACTCTGTGCACGAACCAGTGGATGTACGAGGGATAAAAACGTCTTCGAGGGTTCTCAATGACTTGAGAGAGAGGAAATGGAAATGAAAAATTGTTGGATTTTTTTTTTTATTTTGTAGAATTTTAAATTCGTGTTTTTGCGTTTCTGCGGGATTTGTTTAATCAATTTTTCTTTGGGTTTTATTTCCCGGTGGGATTATGTCGGGGTTCTTTTCCAACGTTTCTCAGCGGTATTTACGCGGAAGTGGCATACCAACGGGTTTCTTAGATAATATAATACTGAAGACTTGTTTAACTTCGGTTAATGGCACGAGATTACTGTGCTTGGGATTACAATTTAATCATTTATGGTTTTGTGATTAATTTGTGGATTTTTTAGTGATTTATTGGACGGTTTTGGGGGGTTTTGAGGGAAAGAAGTTTTGAGATTTTCGGGAAATTGGCGGGAAAATTTTGGGGGGAAAACACGGCAAGACGAAGTTTTTTTATCCGCAACTTGTCGAGATATCGAAATTTTCTAGTAGAAAACAAATTTACAAAAATAATTGATTATCTCGGATAGGATTGATGGGACATGAATGAAAATTGTTTTATTCGAAAGATGAGGAAATTTTAGCTCGGAAAACACTGTAGGCAAGCTATTTTTCTCCCATTGGTTCCTGAGATATTTAAAACAGGATAAAGAATCTCAAAATTTCGTGTTTTTTCATCGAAAAACTTCATCTTCTGTATCTCGAGAACCGTTAAGATAAACGAGGTTCGATTATAGTGTTTTCCGGGCTAAAATTTTCCGATCTTTCCAACAAACCCATTTTCATTCATCTGCGATTCGTAGTTTCCGAGATAATCAATTTTATCCGTAATTAATTGTTCTTCTGTCTAACTCAAAAGGGAAAATTTTCTTTTGATCTTTACAATAAAATGCGCATTCTCCCAAAAATTCCACAATTCTCCCTCCAACAAACCCACCCTCGTCCCTCCCCTCCTTCCGGTTTCCCAGATAATCGCATTCATCGTAATCCACCTCATTTAACACGTTGGAATACCCAAAAAAAAACTTTATTATTCTAACGTTAAAAATCACAGAAACGAAAAATAATGAAAACCCGAAAAATCACGTCATCTGTTCCATCGCAATTGATCCAAACATATTGAGTCATCGACCGAAAAAAAATGACTTCGTATTTATTCACTCGTAAATAATTCAAAAAGATTTTTCACATTCGAATATATTTTTTTTTCATTTCTTTGCTGCCCTCTATTTTTACTTACGTAAAAATTCATTGTCATTTTAATGTACAGTGTGTCTCTTTTCACACGGTTGCACTCAGCAAAGAAGAAAACTCAATGCCCAGGTGAATAAGAAGAGGGGGGGGAGGGGGAGAAGAGAGAGAACCCCTGATGGATGAGACGTAAACTAGTTTGATGGAAGCGGCTAAATAAACAACGGCCATTTGGTACAAAAAAAAAAAAAACGTCGCCCTCTCCCTTCATGCATATTTAAATGTGACATGACTTTTTGGCCTCTTTACAAATGACAGTGTTTGCGGTATTAGTTTGTCAATTTTTCTGTGGCTTTTTTCCGAGATTGTAATGAGATCAGTTTAACAAATGAAAAGTAAATTGAATTCGTTTGCATTTTGGGTGAGAGGTTAAATAATGGGGATTATCTGGGGATTTATGATGAATTGGAGCGTGGGGATAACAGTTGTTGGACAGTGGGGGATTTTTAGTGATGATTTTTCAACTGATGGTTTTTACTGAATAATTTACGATGCATTTGAGAAAATGGAATGAAATTTGTGTAAAATTGAATTTCGAGGTTTTCCGGATCTAGGGGGATTATGGGGAATTTGTGTGGGGAGATTTTTGTGGAGGAAAATGCGAGATACAAAACGGTCGTGAAAATTTCTCTATCTCTTTTGGATTCTGAGATATTCAATGAAAATTGAGGGAAAGTTGTTTAAAACTAGGTTTCTTTCATTTTTATGGGGTTTTCATGGAGTTCTATGGGGAATGTGGAAACGACACGTGGTTCAATAGAGAGCCAGGGAAATTTGCGCTGGAAAACACTATAGAGAAGTCTATTTTGGTGCAATAACAGCTGAGATATTCAATTAACAATAATCCATAATCTGAAATCGAAAAATTTCGATTTTCGTTACTTTAATTTCGAAATCCTCTAATTATTGAAGGGCGGAGCTTTTCTTATAGTGTTTTCCAGCGGAAATTTCCCCAGCTTTCGACTGACATTCCCCAAATTTCCCCTTCTCCTCTCCTTCTCAAGATACCAATGAAAATCCACAAAAAAAAAATCTTTCCAATTTTCTGCATTTTTATCTGAATAATTTTATTTCAATCTCATCGAAAAATTCAAAGAAAAATCACTTACGACAATTCTGTTGGGTGTGACATCGAGTGGTCGTGCTCCCAGAACAGGGGTAGCCGGAGCGCTTCCCCTCCTGCATGCTTTCTCATACGACGTATCTGAAATCAGATAAATAATCTTTTAAAATTTCGTTTCCCCCAAAACGATAAATAATCGTGTAAATATCAGCGATTAAAATCTACCCTTTTTTTTTCCACCAAAACGAAAAAAAATCCGAAGAATCCCTCATTTCGACACGGTTCTCAAAGAAACATTCATTTCTCACGCCCAGAGACCGTTGCAGGCACTTTAAATCGCCATAAAAAAATTTACTCTTCTTTCTTTTTTATTTATTTTTTTCTGCGAAGAAACCCCTGCGACAATAATCGCATTTACCTGGGATGAAGGTCGTAAAAATGCCAACTGTTGACCCAGTAAATGTTATTTCCTTGAGGTAACATCATTAGCGTAAATTTATTATCTGTCAAGTCGTTAAAAAAACAACTGTGAAATTTTCAGACAAATCGATGTTGTTCTATCTTCATTTTTTTGCAAATATCTCCTAAAATAATGGAGATACGTCGTTTTTGTCCTAATGCTTTTTTGTAGCTCTTGAAATTTTCTACAAAAAAGCTTCCGGACAAAAATGGCGTATCTCCATTATTTTTGGAGATATTCTCAAAAAACTGTTGACAAAATAAAATCAATTTGTCTGAAAATTTCATTTTCATTTAAAAAAATCGTAAAAAATTAGAAAACAAGAATTAAACGCTCGAATGATATTTTTTTTCACGAAATGTTTTGCATTAATTAATTTAATAAATTCGAATAAATGTCAATAAAAATCATGAGCATAAAATTGAGATTGACATTGTCAAAATTAAATTATGATTAATAATTTGTTTGAAAAAAATTGAGCAATAAATCAGTAACAAAGAATTATAGAAGGAAGCACTTTATTATATGAAATCAAATAAATAATAACTGACCGGAAATTAATAATGAATGTTACAATGAAAAATTCTGCAACAAAAATAATCAAAATGCCTTTCGGCAGGAATTAATAAAAAAATATGAAATATATGAGAAATAATTCTAAACTATTTATTCCCTTTCTCTCATACGCTTGAATACTAATTGAGGCTAATAACAGTCAGTACTGAGCGCGGCGGTCTTTTCTCACTGGGATAATCGTTGTTATTTCGAGTTCTCTCTCTCTTGTCCCAAGCCATCACGCAACACTCTACAATTATATGCAACAAATTTTTTTTGTCGAAGGAAATAGCAAAATGCAGCTGCATAAATCAAATCTTTTTCGTATTAATTTGCGATTTTTAATGAAGTTGTGATTATTCCGGGAAGTAGAGATCGGGGATGAATGAGAATGGTTTTACTCGAAAGCCCGGGAAATTTTACCCCAGAAAACACTATAGTGCAACCCCTTTCCTCCCATTGGTTGCTGAGGTACTCACGACGAAAGAAGAAAGTTCGAAATTCCGATTTTCCTCATCGAAAAACTTCATCTTCTGTATCTCGAGAACCACTGGCAGAAAAAAGGCTTGACTATAGTGTTTTCCGGGGTAAAATTTCCCAAACTTTCCAACGAAACCATTTTCATTCATCTGCGCTTCATATTCCTCGAGATAATGAATTTTTTCGGTAATTGAATTTTTTTCTTGCTTTGAAAGAAAAGGAAAACGTGTTTCCTTTGAAGTTCACAAAAGGCGCCTTCTCCCGAAAATTCTTCCACAATAACAATTGTGAAAAAAAGGTATCAGACATTCGTATAAATCCCTCCTACCATAGCCTGACACGCCCGCAGCACTGTTGAATCGCAATTGAAACGAAATGAACCGGTGCGCCACACGACTCATTTCATTCTTCTTGCATATTGCTTTTGCCATTGCTCCAGCATCCATTGTATCCAAGCCAACGGTTATTAATGATCACTACTCCAGAATATAACCCCTTTCATTTCTCTGATTGCAGTTCTTTTCTTTATATACATATACGTATTTTTTTTACATTTTTTCTCTCCTCATTCACCTTTTTAATAATCATAAGTTGATACAGTTTAAATTTCCACTCCGAGAATTAAATCAGCCATTTGGGGGTAATCGTGTGTGAGTAATGACTATTTGAATGACCCGAGTAAATTTAAAAAGAATATTTCTTCAATTGAATTACACATTCAAACGCATTCAGTCATTGAAGAATCTTTTCGATTTTTTCGAATTCGAAATTGACGGATTTTCAAAGTTTCATGAATTTCATCGGAAAGCGTGGAAAATTCTACCCCGGAAAACACTATAGAGCAACCCGTTTTGCCCCAATGGTTTCCAAGATAATGCGAAACAATGAAAATGACTGATTATTTTTTTTTTTTTTTTTTAATAACTCAAAAAATATCAATCAGAAATTAATTGCTCTATAGTGTTTTCCGGGCTAGAATTTCCCGCTCTTTTCATTGAAATCACAAAAATTTCGAAAATCCATCAACTTCATTAGTTCATTCTCTTCCTTTTCCACAAAATACGATGAATCATTTCTATTTGAATTTCTATGCACCGAAAATTTCGTTCCCATTCTTATTCTCCCCAAAAATATGAATTCACGTGAAATTTATGACAACAAACAACTGCTTCAATATTTTGAAAAATTAGTGACGCCTCCTATCAATAAATATGATTCCATTTGAATGAAAAATTTTCACGTACGTTTCCTACATTTTATTATTTATGTGTAATAGTATCATTGTAATACCCAGTGACATTGGTTTACTGGAATGAATCGACATTAAATGTGTCCCTCAACAAAATAGATACAATAAACTCAAGCACAGTAACACAAAACATTTCTCACTATGTGTGAATGTGTTGCATATAAAAGCGCAATGGTAGGAAGAATCGTGTACGGTCATTCTGTGGCTATAAATTTGTTTTGGACAATGGATGTGATGGCACGCGTGGGTCAGCAAAAACTGTGTAACACGCCTCGAACTGCATTTTTTTATCTCTACTCTTTTACGAGTGGAGGGGAAAATCATTGCAACATTGTAGATGCGACGAGAATGAAAAAAATGTAACCGTTTAAATTTTTATGAGCGATGAATAATAAAGTATTTGACGATGTTGAAATTCAAGTTGTTTTCATTTTTATTTCCACGAATATTTCTGGAGTGGGATGGGTTAGGGCGATGGGGATTGGTCCATTCGAAAGCTAGGGAAATTCTACCCCGGAAAACACTATAGAGCAATCAATTTCCATGTCCTAGTTCCCGAAATATTCACACTTAATTGAGAAAATGGAGAAAACTCGATTTTTCCCGATCGTAAAACGCTTTCTCCCGTATCTCGGAAACCGTTGGGGATAAATGCATTCGACTATAGTGTTTTCTGGGGTAGAATTTCCCTGGCTACCCAATGAAATCATCCGCACGTTCCTATCCCCACTCGTTCTCTGAATATTCAACAAAAGTAACGGAAATAAATAATTTTCATGATATTATCTAAAAAGGTGTAATTTTCATCGGTTAACATTGTCACAAGACGCAGCATTTTTGCCTCAACAATTTCCTCCACCCCTCCACTCTCTCTCTCACACACACACAACAGGACGTAAAAGATAAGATGCGTGATCCGTTCATTCGCGTGCCGTCCCACATTCCTACAGCACGAGCCATCACCCATTTCATTATTTAATTTTCTTCATTTCTTTTTTATTCATTTTTTACACTAGAGTGCCCCCGATTATGGTACACTGATGAGATCACTGACTCGTGTAAATGAAGTACATAAAACTAAACACAATTTTCCATAATTTTTCCTTCTGTTTCAAACAACGAAAAATTTACATCCAATTTTTTTCTCTGCCTACAACCCTCAATTTTTTTTAACTCTTTCTTTCTTGAAAATGTAATTGACGTGTTATTTAACCCGTTCCGGGTTTATCGTAACAACTCAGTGTGTATCCCACGGTCCCTTACGCAATATTTATGGCCTTCCCAGTGAGCCACTGTTACCCAGAGGTGCACTGTTCCGCTATGCACTTCTGTTTTACTACAAATAAAAATCTTCAAGCTTTTTTCTTTCTTTATTCTGAGTTGAAAAGATATTTGTTCGAATATTTTTCAGTGATTTATATCTCGGGAATAATAATAATGGTTCGAGGCAATAAAATTCATTCATTCAGTTTCTCTCGGTTGATAAAAAAATTAGTTATTCAAAAAAAAGGAAAATTCTAAGGAAAAAGGTCGGGTTTTTTCGATGTTTCTACTGGAATGGTTTATCTCGTGGATCTTGGGAGAGGTTGGGAAGAAAAAGGTTTGACTATAGTGTTTTCTGGGGTAAAATTTCCCGGACTTTGCAATTAAATCATTTTCATTGGTCTACGACTCGTACTTCTCGAGATAAATAATTTTTTATAATTAATTTTTTTTCTCGCTTTGAAAGAAAGAGAAAAACTTTTCTTTTGAAGTTTACAATGAAAGGCGCCACGAAAATTCCTTCACGCTAACAATTTGAGAAGATCATTATAATAATAAATTTCGAGTTAAAAAGAAATTTATTAAATTTTTCTTGGTATAATTGAAGGAAAAAAATTATTTTTCGGAAACAATGGAAGTCGCAGAATTTAGTTTTGGAGATTATTGTCGATATCTCGGAATTGACGCGAGATATCAAAATTCTTGTTGGGACTTTTTTCTAGAGAATTTCAAGGGCTACAAAAAAGGTTTCCACGAAAATTTTCGTATCTCGGTTATTTTTCGAGATATTTAAAGTGAAAGATTCCAAGTAAAACCCATTAATGCAAAAAAATGTATTTTTTGCGTCGTAAATGTTTAATTATCCGAGGAAAGTACGAGGAAAATGTTAAACGATAACCGCAGTATTCGAAAGTCAAGGAAATTCACAATTCCATCAGATGTACTTGAACTTTTTTATTTCTCTCCTCAACTTCCTCTCTAGATAAATTGAGAATGGAAAAAACTATGATTGTAGAAATGACGATTTCTCCAAAATATTACGAATCACCAAAAGCATAAAAATCCTTCAACTTCCCTCGAAAAAAAAATCCGATAAAATAATAACCGATAAATTTTAAGAGCTGATTAAAATATCTGAAAGTGAAAATTCCATAAAAATAGTGTAAACACGATAATTAAATAGCCGCAAACGCTTGAAAAA
>JABSMS010004426.1:0-16025 GCA_018902275.1 Aleiodes sp. PSUC_FEM 10030003
AATAATAACACTAATAGTACCTCTTTGAAAAGTACGTCATCCGCAGTTAGTTTCGAGTTATTATCGTTTCCAGTGTCTTTATCAGCAACACCATGAGTCGCTATTGAAGCTATTGAATATGGCAAGAGTCTTTGCATCGTTCTCCTACTGCTTAACGCGAACAGCTTGAGGGTTATATCTTTGATCTAATTAATAATAGAAATAATGAAACGAATAATCAATTTTCTATCTGAATAATTATATCTCATGCAATTACCATTGTCGATACTGATGCTTTATTTAATGCAAATGAAATTATATAAATTCAGGGTAAACTCTGTAGACCACACAATGCCATATGTGTCAATAACCACGTGATAATAGGCCATCCCTGTGTTTTATATTGTTATATTTTCATTCATTATAATAATTCTGAAAAATCGAATTATATCAGTATCATGATATTGCGGACTATGTAATAAGAATAAAGGCGAAAACACAAGGACTTCCAAGATTGTTGTCAGTTTACAATGAAATAGTATGTACGATGCATTTTCATATTTATATTGAGGACAATCTTTGCATGCATATAAAGTTGTATAAAGTTGTATGTTTGCCAGAGTTCATTCAAACAAATTTTCTTCTACAAACGTTGGAGTCATCACAAAATTGAAATACGAACCTCAGTATTCCATTTGTCCTTCATTATATTCCCGTGTGAGGGGCTCCAATTGCCAGATGGCCGGTAGAAAGTTGCATCTTGGTGAGCTAAATTTTCTATGTTCCTTTGAATTTCTTCATATCGTAATGATTTTTATTCGTCTCTTGTCTAAAAATTATTCAATGGGCAAGTCTCAGAGCCAATTGCAAATTACCAAATGGTGTGGACAGACTTATGTCAAGTTAGTTGAGTCCTAAATGGCAAAGTGTTCGGACGTAGTTTTTGTTTTCCATATTTATTGTGACATTGTCTTACTATCATCCTATCATCTAGTTGATGAGAGCGATTCATAGTAGTTCAAGTAGGCTACGGACATTTCTGTTGTATAATGATGAGTTAATATTTTTTTGTTGGTATTGTCGAGATTACTGTACTAATTACTGATGGATTAGAGAATATAAGTTGTTGCAATCAATGCTGCCTAACTTTCTCATATGTTTGAGAAGCTAGCATTGGCCGATAAGTATTCTAATTATTTTATCGATAAAAAAATGCAAATGAATTATCAATCGATGCGAAATATGGTATAACAAAACTCTGCATAAATTTTATTAATTCATTTTGAATATAAGATAATGGGATGTGACTTCTATGCATTGGAATGAGTACTTCCTACGAGTAGAAGTAAGTATCTGTATAAGCCAACAATATCAACGTAAAGTTGCGTCGTCGCAAAGATGACTTCATGAGGACTTATTTGAATTTTCCTACCGCCCATAATTGTTTGAACATCAAAATATAGATACTGAAAATACAAAGCTTATTTTAAAATGAAAATTGAAAAAAAAAAATTATACATTGTAAAAACATAAGATGCAATCACCAATGAGAATACTAATGCTCCAAGGGCACCAAATAGAGTAATTAGGACGGGAATATGAGTAAACATCATAGTGATGGTTAGTAAAATCATTGTGATTAAAACCGTTATTCCTACGATACTCAAGAGGCCACTCCATCTCGTAAAGTCGAACTGCAAAAAAATGTTTAAAAAAGTAACTTTCCATCATTAGTGTATCTCTCTAGAAAGATAATAAATTTGTTCATATCGATAGAAATATTACCTTACAACATATCGCTGCTGAAGTAATGATGATAGAAACAGTTGCTGTTGCACCGAAAGCTATGAGAACAACTTCGATATCAAAGTATACAGATACATAAGCAGACAAATGGGATTCCGCGAGAGTCTTAAAAAAATTCACGTAGTAGAAAAAGAAAATTATGGAAAATATAAATTTTATAAACCATAAAATTGTTTGTAAGTTTATAATTTTACTAGGAGAAGTAGGCAGGTTACACCCCAACCGGATTGTCTTCTACCGCAGTCGGTGAGGGAGATGCTGCAGTAGGAACAAATGAATCCTACCCTTGAATGGAAAAAAGTTCAATTAATCAATGCGTATTGGGAATGAAAATTATCAATCGACAATATTCAATAGTCAATGAGAGACGTGCTATTATTACATAGCTAATATCCAAAGATACCAATGCGTCTTTATGAAAATATTAGCCGGTTCACTGAAACAATGAAGAAAACATTATTTAGAAACAAAAAAACAAAATATTGAAATACTAAATTATTGTTAATACATGTCTTGACTCACTAATACATGAAGAATGAAATATAGAGTGATGTAAATATGAATTGCAGAAAAAGAATGAAAAAGACTTTTTGAATGAATAATCTGCGAATGTCAATATTCTGAAACTCGGCAAAATACTCGTCCCCTAGCGCTGCTCTTCTTCTTTGTTGCTGTAACCAAGCTCGATATATTTCTTGATTTTGTAATTCCCTCTGCCGTACCATACTGTCTGTAACAGTTATTTCGTAAGGTCCCTTATGAAAAACAAAAGATTAAATTTTTTTTTTATATTTTCCAAGAATTCATTCATTAAGGGGAAAAAAAAATTAAATAAAGGGCTTTTCTCTCTACACTTTGAATCTTTTGCCCTTTCACCAAAAAAGGAAGATAGAGTGGTCCACCGGCAGCAACGGGAACACTCTGCATTCCCCTCCCAATCTCAGATGGTCCATAATCATTTTGAGACGATCCAATTGAAGAATATGGTGGTGGTTGATCACTAATAAATCATATATGTTCATTTCTAATTGATGAGTTTGTAAGTTTTTAAGATGAATTTCATTGTACTTTGTAGTGTTTTGCCTCCCAGGGGCTGCTGATCCCATTACGCTAACTCCTCTGCTTTGGTAATAAAAAAATAGGTTAGTATGAACTTAGAAATAACAATAGAAGAATCATTTTTATTATTCAGGCTGATGCGTCAATCTCTAGAAAATTGCCTATAGGAAAGTGGAGGAAAATGAACGTATTCCAATAGAATTATTCCATTAACATGCTGGAGCAATTTCCAATGGAAACCATGATTCACAATTGATTTTTCGAAATTTATGTGAAAATCCGATAAATCTGATTAAAAACTTAAAGCCTAATTTTCTCAATTATTCATCATTTTACGTTCGACTTACCTCTAATATCCATTTTACTTAATCTTCCCCTATTTGTTTATTTGTTATAATGTTTTAAAGTGGCCTCAATAACCAACATAGCATGATATAAATTGCACTATTAATTACACATTTCTCAATTTAGTTTTATTTTATTAAATTCATATAGCAATATATTTACTATTATAATATAACACTAAAATGAATAATATGTGCGTAGCAAGAAAAATATTGTGAAGAATTTTTTTTACCTATATTATGAAAATTATTTAATAATAGAACGATTCGTTTATTTATTCACAGGGAATAGTACGGCTGGGTGTATTGGTAATTAGCGTACTAATAATAATATTAAAATAAATAATTTTCGTAAATAGTAGAATCGCAAATATTCAACTTGTTTCAAGTCTCTCTGTCTTATTGTAAGTATGCGAATATGAGGTAAAACGGACAAATCGATTTTTCATTGAATTTTGATATTTAATGTTATGAAAATCATTTGAACCGATCTATAATATATGAAAAAGGATTTTCTAAATAAGTCTATTGAAACTTTTATCAAAATTGATGTTGAGGAATTGAATAAAAACTTGACTGTATCGGCTAAAGAATTAATGTCTCTAAAATTTTATATTTAAATGTTATCCAAGTTCGAATGACAAACCATGGTAAATTTATGATAATAGAGCTCAGATTTGAGCTCATTTGAAAATTCTTTTCTTCGTTGGTTTATGATAATTATAACTGGCAATATACCAAAAGAAATTTAATAAAATCAAAAATTAAACGTATTAAACATTGAATTTTTGAAGTGAACTCTCAATGAAATCATTAAATATTTCCAATACTCTATGTTGAATGATTCCATTGAAATATGTCCATTTTACCTCAATTTTTTCTAATAAGTAAATTTTTAATTTTCTCGATAGTAGGATTATCATTAAAAAAAAAAATGTAAATGTATATTATGATGATCTAGAGTTTCACATTTCAATCTGATTTAATTGATTTTGAATTTTGTTGGATAATTGTTGCTTTAAATGATAATCCGAAATAAGTATGAGTTTAGTTTGATCTGCTCCACCAAAAAATCCTCCAAATTTCTTCTTCTTTTGGGCATCTTTAATATTAATTTCGATTCCTCTGTCGACAATTTTTGGGGGTTCAACAATTTCCAGCCAAGTGTAGGCCCAAGAAACTTTCCATCCTCCGAAAAGATCACTGTATTCTAAATAAGCAATTCTTTTATCTGTCAATAAAATAACATCTTTAGTTATAAATATATGATAAAAGTAAATGTCAGTGTTGGCATATTTTCCTTTCTCCAATTCAATTAATATTTTATTTCCTTCAGCCTCATCATGAATATAGGGTCTAACGAGTGAATCAGGCTGTAAAAATCTAGGTGATCGAACTCTCTTAACTTCTTCGGTTAATTCAGCGCATCTTCGGACGGCTCCGAATGATCCACTAGCAAAATCAATGACACCAGCAGTTGGTCTAGTAACAAGACCAACTACACCTTTACCAAATCCTTTGAAAAAACCTTCAACGCCTTCTTCTCTTGCGCCAGAGATTGGTTTCATAACAACACCAGTTACTCCATCAAAAACACCCATAACGAGTCCCTTTCCAGATCTAGCAAGACCCTCTTGAAGATTAGCTGGCTGTTTGTTCAATTGTTCTTGACGTTTTTTCTGATAATCTTTATCAAATGTCAATGCCGCAATACCTTTTCCCATAGCACCAGTGATTTTAGATACTGCACCAGCCATTCCTCCAACTGTATGTCCTAGCATACTTCTGACTCCAAGGAATAATCCTTCAGCAAATTCACCAGGACCTTGAATTGCTCCTTGAAATGGTTCATAAAATAAGTCCTCAATTCCCTTCATTGTTCCTACAACAAGCCCATAAGGATTACCAATAACATCAAGGCCTAAAACTAGAACATAAACTTGTTTTATAGCCTGGCCAATGTAGTGGCTTGTTGCTTCAGATATCAATTGTTGATTAGTCATGAAAACATAATCACGTTCAAAATATGCCAATTTGAATACAATGTCATTAATATCAGTTAGAGTTACTCCAATTCCTTGAAGTACTACGTTGATAACTTGTGGTATAGCTGAGGGTCCATTACTCCCACTGCCACTCATTGAGAAACTCACGTGAATTTTTAATGGTGAAAAATGTAAAAGATCAAAGAAATTCTTTTTATCTGCACTTGTTATCAAGTTCACGTGATACAAAAGAGGTTCATGTACTAATTTCATGTCAGTTTTAAATAATTTACTCTCTTCAATATCATTAACATCATTAGCTTCAAAAAATAACATTAGCGCATTGATAAATCCAATGTCAACTTTTATGTGAAACTCTTGTATTAATACTTTGAAATATTTAAATTGTTGTACTTCACTGTAATCAAGTAAGCGTTTAACAATACTCATTTCGGCAAAGGGTTTCATTATAGATGATTGGACGATTGTTTTTGGTGGGGGTACTGGGGCTAATATAACGGGAAATATACATTCACTAAGTTGATTATCAATCTGAAGCCTATTTATTTTAGCGTGAAGCTGTACTTGATGGGCTGATGTACGATACTGCATCCAGAGACCAGTTTGAAAAGTACGTTTCAAATATCTACGATGTGGTTTTAACATTTCCATATTTTGATAGTCGACGATCAATTTTGGCTCAAGCATTATTCTAGCCGATGGATCATTTCCAATTTGGATTTCTCTCATATATTTTTTATATCCCTCCTCAATGGCATCAATTTCATGAAGAGCCAGTGATTTCCAACGATTACCAATTGATTTACGAGTTTCCCAAATAATACCAGTACTAGCAATACACATATACAATAATTCACATCTCGTAATATTATTAACAAGAGATAAACCTACTCCATGGATACTTATAGTAACGTCATTATCAATTATTTCCAAGTCCCCAACCAATTGGCAATCTTCAGCAATTTTGAAATTCGATGTGAAAAGTAAAACTCTTTGTGTACCATCCAAAAAGGATACGTAATAAATTTCTTCCTCAGTATCTGGCATTTTGAATGCACCCAAATTATCTTGTCGTAATTCATTTTCAATTTCTTTTTTATTATGATCCTCCCAGAGTAGTTTTCGAGAACCCGATGGATTTTCCCATGTATAAAACATTCTATTGAATGATTGCAGTGATCGTACATTCATTGAACTCTTTTCCCAAATATTAATTGTATGGGCTGTGTGATTTATTATTAGAGCCGGTGCATTGCCAGGTACGTAGCCAGACATCGTTATGTAAACTCCACCCTCATTAATTTGGATATCAATATTAATACCACCATATTTATTGTCTATTTTCAGAAGAGTCGTGTGAACTTCGGTGAAAACAAATGGTGCTGTCTTTTCAGAGTGTCCTCCTATCATTGCAACGGCTAATTTTCTTTCCTGTTCACATCCTGGCCAAAATCCACTACATTTACCTGCTGGTACTTTGATAATTGGACTTGCCGGACGATTTGCTTCTTGACACTCAATTAAAAAATTACTATTATTTATTAATACATAATAGGGTGCAAATGTTATTTGTTTTGTCAATGAATTGTATGTTAGTTGATTGTGAACACCAATCTGATAATTCATTCCATTGTATCTGCATACAACAACACCTTTACTGCCAGCTACGTCAATTGGAAATTTCTCAGACCAATCGCCGTCCTCGATTCTCACCATTGCTTTCTTCTTTCCAAAGAAGGCTTTTGAACGGAAAGAAAAAAGAATTGGTCCTTTGTAGTCCTCTGGATGATATATCACATTTAATTGATCCTCGGAACTCTGAAAAATTATATTACACCAATTTTAATATTTTATCTATTATTAATTCATAATATTGGTTAGTAATTATGAAATAACAGTGGAATTTATGTGGCACACCCCAAGTAATTCAATGCAAAGTTATGTTAATTTATAATCGTTAATAAGTGTTAGTTATTGGATGAGGAAATTATTGAATCTGTTTTCAATTGTTTTCTTTTAATTGAGCAAACACCAGTTTTGTATAAAGCTCAATGTGATAAAAAATTTGCACTATTTTTCGAATATTTCATCACCGATTTTCCCTTGCGTTTGTTAGCCTCTTTCCTCTGGCGATGAGATTGCATGGTGCATAGAAATTTCTGAAAGACCGATCACCGTGTATAAACATCAAACTTTCTATCTCATATCAAAATTTTCATTATTCTTTATATTTTTAAGAGAAATTATGATTCTCTCCCTTTTGTTCCATATTATTATCATTATTATAAACTCAAAACACAGTAATACGAGAAAGATTGTCTACCTTAGCTGGGCTCGTCGAGTCTTTTCCACCTTTACTTGATTTCTGGAAAATAATTCAAGCCCCGCATGAATATTCCCATGTATTCTTATTATTGAACATTTCTTCAAGCGAATTGAATCTATGCCGATTTAATTGATTTCCGGGTTAATTAATTTTTAAAGGGGTAAAAAGCCAACTAAACGTATATTAGTAAAAATTATGCAATGAATGACTCGCAAAAAATTTTGAACTGAACAATTGAATGTTTAAATTAATGATATTAGTCAAAGCAATTGATGATAGTAAAGTAATTTCATATAATGACTATGCATGCTGAAAAAATAAAACTGAATAATTGAAAAGTTCAGAGAAAAATATTGAAACCCACTCTGTAAGATAGCATCAATCCTGTTTTGTTGAGCATCCAAAATGGACAGTATAAAGCCATGATGACTGAGCCGTGATTGAAGGAGGAATGCATTCCAAGATCCATTATAACTTTTTGAGCACTGTCGAAGGACTCGAAGGACCATACTGAAAATTCTGGTGGATTTAAGACAATATCACCCTTGCAGGACCAGTCTTTTTCTAAATATTGTGGTAACTAATAAAAGAAAAGAGAATAATTATACAGAAATTTAATTATGCTATTTAAATAATGAGCACCTGTATTTTCATCATTAATGAGTCAATGAAGATTTCTATAATTTACCTTGATAACAATATTGGAATGATTTGGATCTACAACTGTCAGATGCAATGTTGTACTGGCTTCAACAATTTTCTCCTCAACTGATCCAGGAAGAACGATAACAATGTCAATGGGTAGGAAATTTTTCAAGTAAACGGATGGATACAAGTGAATATTGTAAATTGTACTGGCCATTGTGTGTTTATTAGTGTTTTCATAATAGACCTGCTCAATTTCACCTACCGCCTGAAATAAATAAGTATTATATCTAATACGATAATTAATAATGAATTTAGTTCAACGAAATTTGCGTTGTACATGCAAAATTATTAAGTTTTTACGATTCCACTAGTCAATATTAGATTCTACATATTATGTAATAATTCATAATACCTATCTCTAGGTATTTTTAATCGTTACAGTATAATGATGTTCAAGAAGAAAGAAAAAAAAAAACATGTAATTGATAGAATAGCTCCAACAACCCATTGTGAATTGTGTACGGACGCTACCTGAATAGGACCATCCACATATTTTGGTGTTTCGGCATTATACATAGTTGATGTTTTCAATTTTTTAGTACTATTTAAAAGTTTTATTTGAGATTGCCAAATAACTTTACTTAATAATAAATTGAAATTGCTGTTATTATAGAGAATAGAAGCCACTACGATCATGGTGAAAATAATCTAAAAGTAGTAGTATAGTGTTATTTTATACAATAATAATTTCAAAGAATAAGAGGAGCGAATAATTTTTGATGATATAAATCATAGGTAATTGTTGCAAAAATATTTCTTATTACGAACCTGTATATAAAAAATGGCCTTTGAGTTATCTTGTTTAGGTCTAGATTCGCATTTCAGTAATTTTGTCATTGAGAGCGTTTTCTGGAGATCCTTCCATACAAATGGTTCAACTGATACCATATAACCATCGACACTGAAGAAAAGCCAATAGATATTTGTTGGGGTATAAACAGCGTCAATTGGGAGATTCAATGATTTATCAGGTTCAATAGTTCCAACGCATTCTACTTCATTTCCACGTTTAGTCATGTAATATACAGAAATTGGCTGACTAAAGTGATTGTGTACCTGAAGAACACTCCTCAGAGTGACAACAGTACTTCCATTCTCAACAACTACATCAGATATTATTCCCCACTCCTCTGAATTCTCCTTTCTGTACTTTAATGGGAAGAATCGTTTATCAGCTCTCAATATCGGAATTTGAATTTTATCACTATGAATTTCGTTGAATTTGATAATAAAGAAAATGTCGCCACAATTTTTTATTGAAACAGTTTTCAATTGTTGGATAATATCAATAGTACGAGATTCTTGAGTTTTTTCAGGTGCCAATTGAACAGAGGCCCCAGTTTCTAGGAGAACCTCTGTATAAGAGCTTTGAGATACTTGATCAAGTGATTCCAAGTTATCATTTACAACTCTAAACTTACTACCCTCTACATAAAGCACGAAAGCTAATCCAGTTTCATTTTTTAAAATATATGGTGCTAATTTATTATCAACAGTTTGGCCAGTTTGGTCATTTGTTACTAGAATAGCATTTGAGAATGCATTACCAAGTTGTTGAAGAACTTCTAAACACGTTTTTGTCACGGTGATTTCAAGATTATCAGATGACTCAATTTCAACTGACATTTTACAAGGCTGATGTAATTCATCAGGTTCACTCTCAGTAGTACTCGGGCTTATGCATGCACTGTGGCTTGGTGAATCCAATGACAAATCATTGAATATTATTTTAGTTCTCAATTGCCAAGATGTTGAGGTTTTTTCAAAATTTTCAATAGTTTCAACTGGTTCAATAAGTGGCTCCCAAAGTGCCAATCTACTATTATAATATGCCATGATTATTGAAATTGTTGAATCGATACTCATTGTCTTTGTACTCCAATCATTAACATTACTTTGGAATTCTAAGTGAAGCAAAAGCATTGGTAAAGTTTTATTACCGACACCAGCTTCAAGAGTTAATAATATAATTGGGGCTGATAGTATTGCCAATTCTGGCCTATAAATTTCAACGTGCTCTTGGCTCTCTGCAAATGAAAGATCCTCTAGTGCTTCTTGAGCAATTTCAGTTCTCAAAAACCAATATTGTTTCTCCTCATAAGGAGTAATTAACCACAAGCCATCGTAATTTGGATCTAATGATATTTCATCACCTATTTCAGTTGCTTTACTTGTTAATTTTTGTAACACTCTATTGAGTATTTCAATAACCCCGGGAGATACCGATATATGAATATCAGTACAACATATGTCGACATGTAAACCTTTACCTTCAGGTGTTGAGCCGGCAATGCTGATGCTGCATGGTTTGAGTACTTGATAAATCCAATCAGATCTTCTTGCTGGATTATAAATACCCGTTAAAATTGATAAATCTTTAACTGAGCCATTTATAACTTGATGATCACCGATTGTTCGTATTTTCATTTGTATTTCAGTATTCAATATTATGCAATTTGAATTTATATCATCCATATCCTCGAGAAGAATTATGTCCGGTTTTTCAACGAGTAAATTTATCGTCATCATTGATGTTGTTGTTGTTGTTGTTGATGATGATGATGATGATGTAGCTGGGGCTATTTTTTTTCTCGATACATCGGTACTCTTCTGCATTGTACCTGATAATACCTCATTCTGTATGACTTGATCTGATTCAACAATGAAAAATTCTTTGATTTTCATTAAATAATCTAAAGATACTATTATGCTGAAAGAGAATACCCGAACATCTACAAATATATCATTAGTACTTTTACGGACTGTTACATCCAACATACTTCTGACTGATTTTGAATCATTATTATCTTTGGTAAATTCATCAGTTGAAGGAATAGCTGATGTTCTCTCCATAATTCTCGTGAGTGAACCTTGACGAGTTTGTCGGGTATCATCAAGTGTACAATTCATGAGAAGAATTGATGTTACTAAAAGTTGATCGGAAAATATTCTACCTTTCACTGAAAAATGTGTTAAGCCAAATTTAGCCAAGCCATTTTCAGGTTTATGGAGAGGTGATGTTTCACTCTTCAAATATTTTGAACCACCAGTAAATAGATGTATCATCAAGCTATCCATAATAAATTCAAATTTAATAGATGTGTGTGTTTGTTTTGTCTCCTCTTGAAGATTTGATTGAGTTTCAGCAGTATTATTAATAATTTCAACTTGACTTTTTTGAAGAGAAGATGCTTTACGAGTGTGTTGAATGGATTTTTTAATATTACATTCAACTTTATCAAATGATTGAGGGCTTTCAATGACTTCACCTAAATTTTCATCCAATAATTTGATTATAGTTGTGTAATCCTCATGGCTCATTAATAATTCAATTGCCTTTAATCTTCCAGATATTTCAATATCGGGAATCGATGTAAACCAGTTGGTTGATAGATTTCTTTTAATTGATAGTGTAAAACTCACTGGTTGGAGTAAAAGTACTTCATTTTCTGAATGAAAATTTGTAGTGTTTAATTTAATACGAGATAATTTCAAATTTTGAAGAACAATTTTCATATCATCGATAATTGGTGAATCTCCATTAGCATTGATAAATTCAAAAGTTTCAAATGCATTGCATATTGTTAAATCTCCCATATCTAACATTATACAGTGGTGACTTTTTGAATTCATTGGTATATAAATAACTGGTGCTTTCAATTTAACTAACAATTCAATTCGAGCTGCTGATTCTTGTACTTCCTTGATATTTGTCTTAGCTGCTTCAGCAGCTGCTGCTGATGCTTCTTTGATAGCTTCTTGAGCAGCTTGAAAGTTATTAAAAAAACTCATAACACTTGTTATGAAGGCATTCAAAAAAACAATTCTATGACAGCCCATTATCACTTTAATTGACATATTATTATTTCCAAAATCATTATGTTCAATATTATAGATAACAGCTTCAATCTGAAGAGACTCACCATTCTCTACTGATACAATATTTTCATAAATTGATGCTTTATTCAAATCTTTAACATTAATTGTTGAAAGATTAATATTTGCCTGAGAATAAGATGACTTCATGATAAATCCTGCTGTTATTTTTTCAATAAAAAATGAACTAATTTCTCGATAATCGCTACTAATTTTTATACTTATTGTGCCAATTTTTGCATTTATTTTAAGATCAATTGATTCAACAATTATATTATCATTTTTCTTATTTTTTTCCAATTTGTTTCGTTGTTTTTGTATTTTATTTTTGATGAATGTTGTAGCATCCTCCTGAATCGGCATCAATTGATTCGATTGATTATCAACGTAACGATCTTTTTTCATTGCAATATTCTCTTCAATTGTTGGTTTTGTTGAATTGACTTTTTCTTGAAAATGATTAACGAACTTCAAAACATTTATCAGTGCTTCTTGATGAAGTAAAACATCCAATGTAGTAAACTCAAGTTCTAATAATTTCAAAACAGAACGATGACGGCTTGTAAATTCTGGTGATTTTTTATTAACATTCATGTATTTAATAACAATTAAATACTCCTCCCTGCCAGATGACATTGGTGTATTGATCATATATATTTCATTTTTATCATAATAATTTTTCAATTGAATTCCACCAAGTCTCAGCATTATCTCTTGATCATATGTTCTTTGAATCATTTCAGCCTCTAATTGTAGAATTTCAATTCTGATAAATGGTGTTATTGATTTGTCATCCTCTTTGTTTTTCATTGAAACTGTTAATGTTAATTCTTTCATAATAAATTTAGCCTCAAGATCAATTGTTTGTTTTACAACAATATTACTATCCAGTTTACTTTTATTATTATCTTTTGGCATTGTTAATTCTTTCATATAATTCAATGACAATTGTGACATTGATTTAGTCAATGTTGTTGATTGCAATTCACTAATTTTATCCTCAGGCTGTGGAATACTTTGAATAATTGAGAGTGCTTCTAAAAATCTATTCTCCTCGATACTCAATGCTAATGATGGTAACTGACCTATTAGCCGTATTTTTGGTAAAAGTGGATCATCAGTTATTAGACACTTATGGAACTGTATTTCAAGGCTTGTTGGTTGTAGAAATATCATTGAATTTCCACTAATGTTTGATTGAGTCTTCCAGTCTTCATTATTATATGCTACCAATACTTGAAAATTTACAATTTTCAATACAAATCTATCGTAACTGAATTTTCTCAAATGTATTAAAATATCTTCCTCACTTTTTCCCATACTGACTAATTGTTTAACTGTAGTAGAATCATCATTATCCTTCGGTTTTTCCAATGTATTTATTTTCAAACTACCCAAATTAATAACTATAACAGCTTCATTATCAGTATAAAATCCACCATTTGGTACAATTAATTGGGATGCTTCAAGATCTACTTGAATATCAAGTGCAGAATGTTTTTGAATAGCATATTCAAGACCGAGAGCTGACATTTCTTTGAGGCCCTCTAATCGCTCAGCAGCAGCCGCTTGAATTTGTGTCAATGCATCATTATTATCAACTTTAAATAAATTAACAATCTCAATTATTGTTTGGGCATCATAAATAATATTAAGTGATTTTGCTTCAGCTATTATTCTGTCTCCACACAATTTATCCAACGGATTTTTCTCATAGCATACTGAGAATAATCTAAAATCTGGAGTATCATTATAATTATTGTTATTGTTTGATTTTAATAATGATGGAATTTCATTATTTTGTTTAACTCCAAGCAATTTTAATTCATTTATCGAGGCTGTTATTAAAATAGCATTTGCAGCTGGTCGTGATTTGAAAGAAGCACGGACACCATTAAATTGAAGATCAACTACAACTGGATATTCTTTTTCTGTATCACATATTGTAATGTTTAATCCATGAAGGTAAAAACTAGTATCAACCATGACAAATGTTTCTGGATAATGGGCTGGTGATGAATTCTCTTGATAATCAATAGCACGATAAAGCTTTTCTTTTTCTTGTGGTGTCATAGCTTCTTCGAATTTTTTCATAATAGCAGCTGCTGAATTTAATTCTTCAGCTTTTTCGGTTTGAGATGAACCCCATAAAAAGCCGAACCACCCACGCTGTGCCTTTAGATTCTTTTCTTTTTCAACTAATCTCTCAACTTCCATTTCAATTTGTTGGCGCAATATAACTAAATTGAAAATGTCAAGTTTTTTCTCACACTCATTCAAACATTCCTCAATCTCGTGTGATAATTTTTTCGTTGTTAATTTAGATTGATAGGCCTGTGCGTATAGACGACACGTATCACGGTGTTTCTTCATATGTTTCCAATCCCAATTATTTTGGCATCTCTTTACTGTTTCTTCAACAATACATTTGTAAGCGAAATGCCACCATATTCTATAATTTCCTCGATAAGATGTAACATCTGGACGATATTTTCTGTACGGTGCTGCTTTTGTAGCCCGATCAAGACCCTCACTTAATTGTAAAAGTGTCTGATACTGACGTTTCGTTAATCCAATTCTCAATTTTTGCATTTCCATGTCCAACAAAATTTTTGGTATTGTATAATTGCTACCATCAGTTTCTGGTTTTGGATTTAATTTTAATTTAGCTTTTACATTTATTGGCCCCAATAAATATTCATAATTATCAGGTATATTATCCATTGTTGCAATACCCTCGGAGAATAAACTATGATAATCACTGAGTGGATGTTTACTAAATTGCATTACATTTGGATTCAAATACACAGCAAAACCATCCATAGTGCATAGTTTAAAAATTTGCTGAATTGCGTACATGTCTTTCAAATTACCGCTTGTTAACCACGACTCATTGCAACTCTCTAATGCAAATTCTTTAAGTGTGAAACCCATTGAAAACGGATGCTCCTTGAATGTAACGTGATCTTCATAGCGAACATGTATATTCTTTATTTGAACGTGAATATTCTTAATCATTCTGGCAATAAGTTTTTCCATCATGGAGTCATCCAATTTCTCCTGGAGTTTCGTGTCAGCCATTTGTTTCGATCTCTCAATTCTAGCAAGCACAGCGTGCTTTGCTTCATGCTCAGCTTTTGCTTCTTTATCACTGTCATATTTAACTTGATTGGTAGGTACTACAATAATAAATAGCTCCTCTACAATAGCATCAATTTGGCCATTCCACATATCCTTGAATGGAATCTTTAGAATGAGTTTACCTGCAATATCATCATACAGACTTCAATATCATCATTATCATCATCATTCTCATCATCATTGGCAATAATAGTTTGCTTACCTAATCGACCATATCCTAATTTTATTGGCAAATCAAGCATATCCAAGGCATTTTCATTGATCAACAAATCCGTAAGTACTACATCTCCTGATGGTAAGTTACAATAATCAAATTAATGGAATTCTATGTAATAGAGGAGAGCTGGGCGGAATGGGGTACCGTCATTATGTAATCTCGTTACTAATCCATTTTGTATAAGATTCACGACATTTGGGATGATTCCCTTTTTCTTTCCACAAATAGGATACTTTAAATAGTACATTACCTAACAAGTGCAATAAAGTATTTTCCGATACGTGTGAAATTTGCAGAACGAACGGAACGCGAATGTTGCAATCACACGAGTCTGAAAATTTTTACCGCACGTATAAGGTACAGTTTTTCATTGCACAACGTGTGAAAAGTACCACTGCTCGTTCATTTTTCAATATTTTTCTAGTTTTGGTATTGTTGATTTTTCAATCGAGAAATTAGGTTACTTCATTTAGCCCGCCCTACCCTATATTACTAGTTTAGTTTTATGGATCAGGAAAATTCTTTGTACCATTCCTTTATCTTCTAAAAAGGCCATTGATCAA
>JABSMS010004437.1:0-16025 GCA_018902275.1 Aleiodes sp. PSUC_FEM 10030003
ATTATGATTTTTCGCACACATTTGAAGTGGATTATTAAGGGAATCGATGAAATTTTTGGCAATTCATGAAAATTCAAGCGTCTATTGCGTTGAATTTTCGATCAACAGAAAATTCGAGTGAATTCATCATTTAATTTCTTATTCGTATTTGAAAATTCAGATTGCTTGTCAAGATTTGAAGGCTCTAGAAACTTAAAATCATATTATTCTCGAATTTTCCATGATGACTGAATTTTCAAAGATAATTTTGTCTCAACCAGAATTGAAATTGAATTTAAAAAAATATTGCTTACGTTCTCGTATGGATTATGGTTTTTGAACCGAAAATAGGGTAAAAAAAATCTTTAAATCGAATGGTCGAAAAAACTGGGCTTCCGAAAATTGAGTTCTATCCATTTGATTTCGCAAAAAGTTCTAGTAGAATGGTTGAAACTTCCCGCCAAATGAATATTTTGTTTCTAGTTGAAAAAAAAATGAGAAATATTTTAAACATTCGTCATTTTCACACGACATCCTCAGATTCCTCAAATTATCTCTCATCGTTATTTCATTGCTCATTTGTAGGTTGAAACGTCCGAAATTTATGATGTTCGGTAAAAGTGAATGTTCCAACGTGTTGCAGTGTTTTAGGAACGTAGTAAAAATAAATTTCTTCAGTTGATTCCAATTAATGAATTTTTTCCAGCCAGAAACCTGAAAATATTCAGCTATTCACGTTTGGAACGCTACACGGGCATTAAAATCTTATTAAATTCTTATTCAATACGAGAACGTAAATAAAATTAATTCAAGGTGAATTTCGTGTAACACGTGCGTAGCAATTTAAGAATTTAAAAATGGCATTGACTGTGTCCCTTAACCACTGACTTAATTTATGTAACCTTGAAAAATTTGACCCAGTACCACCCAACAATTCTTATGGATGACGTGTTAAACACCAACAAATAAAATGATCATTATCGCTGTGAAACGGAACTAAAAAAAATTAACTGCATAGAACCATAAATTCCCGTGAATATTTCAGAAAACAATTAATAAAAATAAATACCGACAATTCGTTGAGCTTAATGTCAAAATAATTAAGGAATAAAAATTCGAAGCGGAAAAAGTCAATGCCTCGTTGCGTAACTCTATCTACGTGTCAAAAAAATATAGAGTCATTAAGGAAAAGAGAGAAAAAAAACAGGTATTCAAAAAAAAAAGGTAGAAAATACACGTGAAACCTGAGGTACGATTTATTCGAATAATGCGAACGTTGCCTGGAGGCTGTTCGTGTCGTGTATCCAACGAGAGTCCCGAAATTCCAGCGCACCTATACAAAACTATTTGGTAGGCTCCCCTTCTCCTTTACCTCTCTTTTTGACCTCACGGCAAAACTCTAAGGAGTGGCCAATACACATTCACAAAAATACGAGACAATATAATTCACCTCAATTTAAATTAAAATAACAAATTATTTAATCTTCGCGAATATTCTCAACTCTCTCAATGATGGTTAGGAGAGGAGAACGAATTTTACATTTGTCTAAAAATCACAGAAATTCATGATATTGTTCAATTTAAATTGTGCAGAATTGTGGAGTGAAGTCTAGTTATTAACTATCGAATAATTAATAGCTATCCAGTTAAAAAAATTGTCTATTTTATTGAGGAGTGAAGAAAAGCGACCAAATTTCTTTACCAGGCGAATTTCTAATACAAATTCAATGAATAATCGAATTAGGTGAAATAAAATTACTACATAGGATTAAATATTACAAATACCTCGCGATAAAAATTCACTATAATTACTGTGTCTTGATAGTGCAATGTCCTGCAAAACTCTGCGAAAAACCCTTTAAATCCTGGTTTTAAATCGATTGCTGAGAAGAAGGAAAATATCATTGAACGTTCAAGCAAAATTGCGTCCTCCCTTCAAATTATTTACCGGAAATTCAGTAGTAGAGTGCAGAAGAAGGAAAAGTCATTCAATCGTTCGCAGTTTATTTTTAAAATATCTCGAAAATCATGAAATTTGGGAGAATTCATCGACAGATAATTTTTCAGTACATGGAATTCTCAATAATTAAACTTCCATCATTTTTTTTTCCTGAACTACCGCCGCCTACTGCCGCAACACATATGAAAATTCTTATAAAAAATAATTTTTATCTATAAAAGATTGGAACCATATAAAGCTTCCAATTTCTTATAGAAATTTTTTTTCTTATAGAAATTTTCATACGTGTTGTTGATGTTCCTCAATTTGCCATCTTTACTATGCTATGTTCATTGTCGTGTGAAAATGTCAGATTCGACTTTTCAAAATGGCGGATGTTCTAATCTTGATTTTTGATGCGAGTTTCGATTTTTCAAGATAGCGTTCTTCAATTCGACCTTTTCGTTTCCAATATATTCACAACAAATTCTTCGACCCGTCCTCTCCTGTTTCTCATTAAATCCCCTTACTGTTCTTGCTAATAAAAAGTGCATTGGCTCAATACGGAGTGACAGACTGCCGTTATGTCAACGGTGGAATACGAGATTACAACCCACACACGATTTCTATCCATTCTCATAAATTAATAATGCGTAAAAAATATATTTAATACGTTTTACGCTCGTACGTTGTTTCCCAAGTTTTCCCTACGATTCTGTAATAGACTAGTCACTATTGGATTGGGTGGTTGAGTATAATTTTCAACGGTTTACGAGATAGACACCAATATACATTCTAAAGCCATTGAATTGACTGGCGCCAGTGAATAACCAGAGAATCGTCTGCTAATTTGATTTCAACTCTATTCCCCTCCCTTCTCACTCCCTCTACTTCTCGCGTCTCTTTCTATCCATCATTCAAATTCAGTTAACAAGGCAGTTTAGGGGTTTCCCCCACTCCATTCCAATGGGAGAAAATTGTCTGCCACCCGCAAACTCAATCCGTGTTCTCAATTCCTTTATTTCCACATTGCACTGTGGTTTGAAGAAAGAATGGGAAAAAATGCGAGTCTTTTGTGTTGTTGAAAAAAAAATTCAATGAGTTTTTTGATGGAACTTTTGCATAGTGAAGAACAATATTTCAGAGAGAATATTCGATGGGAATTTTATTGATAGTAAATAAAATATTTTGCCAGCACATAAAGCATTTTTTATCAACCAAATAACGAGTCATAAACGGAATATTTGATGACGATGAAAATGGAAATTTTTCACGACATTTCTGTCACTTCACTTCAAACGCCGATTTTTTTTTTCATTGATTTTCACGTACGAATAATCCAAACGAACACGTGAATGATGAACGAAACGAGATACTCTCGTGAAAGAGTATTTTTTTTATTTTCGCCAATTATTCAATCTCACAATGCACCACTGGAGCTTCTTTCCCCTGCGCCCGATCCTCCTAGAATTTCTGGAATCAAATTTGTCGCGCGCATCGCGAATTCTGTGGTGGATATTGATGGATAATTTGCCAATTGAGAAGTCGTACTGTACTTCGATAAATTGACGTTTCACGATCAAAAGAAACGCTTCCTTTCCAACCGAAGAATATTCACTCAAACCTCCTTCACAATCGTCTGTCAGTAACGTAGACACCTGCATTATCGACAGGGATAATTCTCTAATTTGTCGCGCCCTCTGCAATTCAAACTCCCTCACTCCTTACGTAATCCTAATCACTCCTCAATTATCCAAATAAAAATTAAAATTTCTCTACAAGATAATTTTTCCATGTTTACACAACAATCTTATCCAACTGAATTCAGTGAAAATTATTCAACATAAAATGAGCCCTCCTCTCGACCAAACTGAAGAGAGTTTCGAGGAAATTAATAATCGTTGTATCCTGAAACGTCTTTCTTGCTTAATTATTACTTATACCGCGTGAATCGCGTGAGCAGTAACGTCCCACAGCCAACTCAGCGAACCCGGAAGCACTTCTTCCCCCTACCATTTTCAGTCTCTGTATTCACCTTCTTTTCCTCTTTTTTCTTCTTTTTAAATTCAAAAAAAGGATGAAAAGAACTCAAAGGGAAAGGGGAAGTTGCATCTCATCACGAAGGCGGGCATAGGGACCTTCTTGCACTGTGTTGGAAACGAGTGAAATTTTGCGCGCCACACTTGTTTGTTACAGATAGAAAGTTATGAGGTTAATACATCACGTTCAAATTCGGTTTTCATCAAATTGGCGAATTACTCCAATTTCTTTTTCATTTTTTTTCTGGATTCAATGACTTTTTCCTTATTCGGTTTGAATCGATTTTTTATTCACTCATTTCGAATTGTCATTAATGAAGGAAAATAGTTCAATGACTTTACTGCATTAGGATCTGCGTAGGTAACTTTTGCGACAGCTCAAAAATAAATAAAAAAGGCCATTAAATTCATCGATTTACGTGTGTAGGTTGGGCAAGTGCCTTTATACGATAATACCGTTAAACTGTTTCACCCACCTTTATTCTCATTTTTTTTTATTCATTTTTTCTCTTTCAATTCGAAAACAATGTGGATCACAGCGAGCACGGAAATGAAAACCATACAGCGGCTTTTTGTACTCTCTTCTTATATCATTCTCTCTCCCGTATCGAAACGTTTCATTACGCTTGTACACAGATAATATTGTATTCACCATTCAACTGTTGTTAGACACACCTTCTTAAAGTATTAGTGAGTAACAAACACTTTATTATTTTGTTGAGTTAATGGCTCGTTTAACTATTTAATCAGCATAACGAAGTTAACAGGTTCATAAATTTTTTTAGTTCCAAAAGAAAAAACTTTGAAAAAATCGGTTTAAAAATCGACTTGAAATGCGCGGAAAAATGCAACAAATAATTTTGGATATAGGGGAAGATGGGGCGAAATGAAGCCCTTAAGGAAAATTTCTGAATAACATTTTCAATGAAAGTCCATTTTATCCCACTCTCCCCTAAAAAAACAATTTAATCCCATTCCCTATTTTTCCCAATTATCTCGATAACTATTGGACGACAATTGATTGTATTACGTCTTTTTCCATTGCGAATTTCCCTCGCTTTCCACTGGAATCACCGATATTTCCGAAGTCCATCAATTTCATCACAACTCTCGAGTAAATTCAACATTCTGAATCTTCAATTTCTCTCAAATTATCAAATAAAATAATCATCTTTTTTTTCACTATTGAAAATGAGTTTTGCATGAAGATCCAGTGTATTATGGAGTTTGAGGCGAGTAACCTCTGCGTTTATGTAGTATGGAGAGATGAAGTCAACCTACGATCGACAGGCATCTCACAATGCTGATTCATAGGATAAACATAGCGGAATTTTCTTCTTCCTTGTTTTTTTCCCTCTCTATCTCTCCTCTCTTTACCAATACGTTCACGTGACGCCCATACAATTTCTTCGTGCAATCGCACGCAAAATTCCCTCCGATTTTTTGTAATTCTCCTCCTTATTTTCGTCTCCACAATTTTATTTAAATTAAATCCAAAGTGCCAAGAATACGGTACTTTATGTACGTGATTCTCGTGTTTTCCCTTATCAATGATGATGAAAGAAAAAATTTCACTTATTTTTCCTTAACAAAGGGAAATTTTTATCAGCTCGAAGACAATTCAAGTCCAAGACCAGTGAAAATTCTAATTGCCAGGAGAAATCATTAATTACAATTCCTCCCTCCTCAACATTTTGTTTTGTTTCAATGGAAAAAAAAGTTAAAAAATTACGAATGTATCCTTCGGCATTCTTCCACACTATTTTAATTATGGGAATAAGTCACACGGTGTCTTATACACAGCGTGCAATATTCTACTCCTCCCTCTTCTCTTCTTATCCTCATCCACTCCAAGATCATGGGCCTCGTTGTCTTATTCTAACGCTACTATGGCACAAAGATGCGCTCTCGGTTTCTTCCACGTGCTATTCAACTTCCGGATGTGTATACAGATAACAAAATTCACATAATTACGGTGCTTTTTTCCTTTTTTTCTTACTAATCAACAATTACATGAATTCTTAACGCGTTTTCGGATCTTATTAATTTATGTGAAAATAAATATCTACAAATTTTATTGGAGAAATAATTATGGTTAATTGATAATTATAAATAATTGGAAAAATTGGTGAAATTTTAGACAAAAAGACGGAAATTAATTTAGTTGATGGGTGGACTGGATTTTCATCGAATTTTTTTATTAATTCCAGTTTTAATTTTTTGCGAATATTTTCGGTTCTAATTGTCGCAGCGGCTCGGAGATGATCGCAAATGAAAGCTGAGAAGATTTTCCACGTTTCCTGTATATTTGATGAAGTTCTGTTACAAATTGGAGAAGATACAGAGAGAAGAGCGAAACTCCGAAAATAGACAAACGCTTCGTTCCGCGATATTGTTGCATTGACTTTTTATTTGGACGGCCATAACTTTGGAGCGCCTGGTCCCACTAAAATGAAAAAAAATGCATCATCTTCCTTACAAAATTCCGGAACACCCTTTTTTTTATCAATTTTTTCCTGGCCTCCACTCCAAAAATATGGCTGTCCAAGATTCGTCTAATAATTCCTGTATTTTTCGCACATTTTCCAAATTCTCACTTCTCCGTCAATTTCTTTGGTTCCAAACCTCATATCGCGGCGCATTCGATAGCAAATGAGAGCTGAGATAATCTCCCATTAATTCCCCCCTGAATCATTGATTTTGTCAAAAAATGAAGGAGACGTCCCCAATTACATAAAAAATAATTTACTCTGAGAATGACGATCCTCTCAAAAAACAAAGAGCTCAATGATTTTCCACTGGCCTTCATTGTCTTCAGCTCTCCCAAAAAAAGAATTATTTATCCATTCCGTGATGCAATGAGATTTAAAAAATTCCCGACGCGTTGTGCTGCTGGCATATTCACAAAAGTAGAATAATAAAAATTACGTAACAAAAGGATGAAGAATGTCTTTTTCAACCAAAATTATTCACTGTCTTCCAGGACTCTAGTCCTGATATAATTTCATATATTCAAACACGCGTGTTACCTAAGAGTCACGCATACAGGTGGGTAATGATATCCACAATTTTATGTTCTTCTCTCATTTTTTTCTTCAAAAAATTACGTGAATACTGTCGAGGGGCAACAGTTGGAAGGTCGTGCTCGGCATTATTCAGGGCACACACTAGATACAAAAGAGGGAATGGCCGTTGTTTACTCAGTATGTAAATGCCGTTGTCCTGAAATGTAGAATCCAGAGGAGGCTCATTTACTTCACCTCGTTTCGGTAATTTTTATTTCTTTCATTCCCCATTATTTTTTCCACCGCGTTATTTCGTTCGCTCTTTATCCCAACGAAAAATTCCACAATGTGGAAACACAATGATCTCACGAATTACGGATAGGTCGTGGCATTGTGTGGAGAATTATCGGACGTTACAATAAACCGTCTCTCAGAGGTGAACGAAAGGAACGATAAAAGAGAGGAGGCGAATAGAAAATATGGCCATGATATTTAATGGCACGGCCTCCGCGTGAAAGTGTTCTCTTGTGCTCTGCGCTACGATGTATATTGCGCGAGGTTACCAGTACGTGCAATCGTGACATTATAAATTCAATGGTTAAAGAAAATATTCCAAAGAATGCTATTCACTAATCTAATTACTCAACATCATAATTACTCTGTTCATTCAACAAATCCAAACAGAAATTTATAACGTAGAAAATATTTAATTGATTCAATAATTAATTGATAGAACAATGAAATTATTCACGGAGACAAACCGACGAGTTTTATTCACGAAAACCCTAAAATTACTGCAGAAAAATTAAAAATAAAATAAACTGGGGTGGGGAATGGAGCCACCTTTCTCGCGAGTCCTCGTTGGACTGGTAAAGGAGAGGACTCCGTCGGTGACGTCACTGGTTCCCTCACGAGTGCCGCTAAACCTCTCACTTCGTCGGTGGCGCTCGACTCGTGCAGTTGGCGGTTTGCGCTGTTTGTGTCGCTTACCGATTCTCTTCTTTTTTTTCAAAGAGAAAGAAAGAAAGGTTGAAGAAAAAGGGGCCTCCCACGCTTCAGATTATTTGGGACTGTGTTGTTTTTGTTTATTTTTCATTAACCTCTTTGGATTGGATGGATTTTTTTGAACAAAGAGGAGTGTTCTTGTGAAAGGTGAAATGGGGGTTGCAACACGTGAATGTCTTTGTGTTTGAGGGAAAGAAACGTGATTGATATTTCTTTGGAATTAGAGTAACCAAGTATTTAACATTTCATGTGATTTTTATTATTTATTGAGTGAGTGAAATTCTGGATACCTTAGATGGATTAGAAATTCTCTCAAAGGTGAGTCTCAATGTTCTCAATCTCTTTTTTTAAATAATTAAAGAACTATTTATTTATTAAAGATTCCCAATTATAACTGAGTTTTTAATTGTTGTGAAATTTAATTATTTTTTACCTTTAATTATTTGAAGGATTTAATTCGTCAGTGTTACGTTGGTTACAAGCGAAAGAACCATAAAGATTACGAAAACTTTGTGTTACCAATTCTGCAATTTAACTCGGGTGCTTTCATTTCCTGGAGTTTTTGTTTCTTTCTTTCGAGCCAACGTGAAAAATCTCTTTTTTCTCTTTCATTGTTTTATTGTTGTGAATTTAGAGGCTTTACGTAATAAAAATTGGGAAAACGGTTATTCTGCATTTTTTAAATCTTTCTCGCTGCTCCAACGAATTTTTTTCAATTACAAATGGCTTTCTACAGTTAACCGGGGTATTGTGTCTTTCATGGATGGCCGAGCGGTCCATTCACTCGGAATAATTTTTTTTTCGAGGATATTAATTTATCCAGGACCTCGATTTCATCCTCGAAACAAATTATTATTTGCATTCATGTATGCATGACCGCGAATTTTTACGGGTGGAGGAATGGAAGAGGATGGTATATAAATACAGTGGAAGAGAATGAAGAGAAGAAGAAAAAAATGGCCTGTACCAACATTGAGGAAACAGGTGGCCGCCTTTCCTCGGCCACGGAGCATTTATCCCGTGCGTTCCATTAAACATCTCTCTCTCGCCGATTCTAACGGTCCACCTAAAATCTAATTTGTGATTAGCACGTGGCTGTATTATTATTTTGTGTCTGTAAATTAGTCATTTCTCTTCGTATTTTTTACACAAAATTGATAATGACGATTTCCAAATTTTATTACGATTTTCATACAGTTATTTTCTTAATTAAATCGAAATTTTTTATTCGGAAGTTAACGAGATTGATGGATTCTTGGAATTTTAATGATTGCATTGGAAAGCCGGGAAGCAGATCGTTTTTGAGTAATAAAAAAAAGATTTTTTTATCGTTCTGTTTTCTCGGTAGTTCAGAAACTAATGGATCAAAGTAAACTTTATTATAGCGTCTTTCAGCTCAAAACTCTCGTTATTCGATGAAATACTTGAAATTTTAAAAATCTCAACTAATTAAGGAAGTTGAAACTGAAAAAATGGTAGAAACCAATTTGGGAAAATTGATGAAGGCCAATAGATTCATGATATGATCTTAAAAAATCCGCGAAGTTTTTATAGGATTTAGGAATTTATTAACGGAAAGAAACTATAAATAAAATTAACTATGGTTTAGTGGTGAAAATATTCCATATTTTTTCGAACTTACAGAGTAATTCTAAACACGATTTTAGATGAAAATTCAATCATTATTTTTTTATTTATGGAAAAAAAAATAGTCATCAATTGGAAAAAAATGCTCCAACAATTTTAGAATTTTTTCACCATTTTTTTAGTCACTCAACATCCCTCATAGTCAAAAAAAAAAATTCAATGCCTTGATAAAATTATAAAAGCCTTCTATAATTGTTCTCGAAGGATTTTCTATTTTTTCCTCCGCAATCATTTTATCTCATTAATTTTTCTCAAGTCAGTGAAACTCTAGGATCTCTTATCATCGTGCAATTTATCGTTAAAAAGAAATTTATAAAACAGGTCGATGAATTCTTATCCAGCTGTACAAATTATTATCGTTCATATCCATCAATTTCATCGATTGGGCGTGTCACAGTGTGATCACAGGACAAAAATATACGAGACGAATTGTTCCGATTTTCTAGACTCCACTTGACTCCTTCATTTATTATACACCGCGGGATTCTAAACGAAGAATTATTGGAACGTAACGTCACTCCTATTCGGTAGAGCGATAAATTTATTTTCAAACAATTCTTTTTTTTCGAGAAAAATTCAGCCGTTCAATATGTCAAGCATCGATGCTTATAACTGATTGTCTTCATCCCGATGACACTACACGGATTATTCATAATTGCCGAGGATTGGAAAAGAGTAATCGATAAATGTGAAGTTGATGTCAACGATCAATGCTGTTTAGCGAGTTTCATTGCATAAGGATCATCATTGAATCCTCTTGTATATTAATTGCCATAAATAACTTATCAAGTAGATTAATTGATGATCCTGTCTGGCCTTGAGTACTGAATTAAAATCATCTCGTCTCAGCAACCAGTGTCTAAAGGCCAAAAGACAATTGTTCCTAACGATGAGAAAAGAACTCCGCAAAAAACTAAATAAATTCAGGTAAAAAATTATTTTGGGATTTTTGCGAATATCTTCGACATAAGTGGGTTTAGAGAAAAATACCAAGAAACCTTTTTTGTAGAGAATTTAATTAGCTACAAAAAAGGTCTGAAGGTTCATCCTCCCAAACTCGTTGGTTTCCGAGATATTTCGAGAAAACGAAATTCCAACTCACGATTTCAGCGATTTATTTTCTCATAAAATCTTTTCATTCCCTCGAGAAAATATTAATTGCCAATGAAATTGATTTACTATCGATCAATTATAATGCAAGAGTTTATGAATTTCATTTGAAATCTTTATGTTCCGATAATTCCCATCGAAAAATTCACTTTTATATTATTATTTCTCTCCAATTATATTTTTACAATCAAATGCATTCAACCAGCGAAATTATTATCCGTGTATCGTTACATTGCGTGCACCAAAGTAGGCGAAAGTGGAGGCCATGATGGCCTCTGCGAAAAAAAACACACGAATTGATGTTAAATTCAGTGAAAATTTTTTCAGCGACAATCATGTGGAAAAATGAGAATTCAGAGGGGGAGAAAAAATAAGAAAAATTCTATCACAAAACTCATTTTAAATGTCAACCAATGTAACTATTTCTTCTCTTCATCTAATGTATTTTTCCTTTTTTTTTTAATTTTATTTTATTTTAAATATCGTGTTGTGATATGATAGAGCCGGAGGAACCGCAGAATTACCGGTGTAAATACGATAGGAAGGTTTTTAACGCTGAATTGAGTAAAAAAAGGGAACGGAAAAAAATATGAAAAAATTTATAAAAGAAAAAATTGTGAAACTCGGCTTATCGACCGCAAACTCAGTGTTCCCTGTGTTTCCTGTGTACTCGTCTTTCCTGTGGTCTTTTGCAGTCACACAAAAGTACTCATAGAATTACATAAAAATATTTAGGATCAGGGTGTGTAAAAAATGTTTATTTTAGAATACTTAGGAAGATAGAGGAAAATAGAGAAAAAAAATATTTCACCATTTAATATTGATTTTTTCGAACGAATTAAAACGGTATTTAAACGAATTAAAATTCGTGACAAAATGGGTGGCTTGATGCGGTTTCAAAGAGAATCGTTTCGACGATTTCATCACAAAACTGAGGAAATTTTCAATGCAAAACATGTACCAGAATTGCTTATTGAATTTTTTTTCGGAAATTAAGTTAATGTTGATGAATTTTCGAAATTTTAATGGTTCCATTGAAAAGCGAGGGAAATTTGCGGTGGAAAACGTAATATAATTCTCGCCGATTCCATACTTTTTGAGATATTATAAAAACAATTACTTTTCGAATTTCCGTTTTCTATAATTTAATCATTGAATTGTGCATAAGGAAATTGGAAAATTAATAACAACAAAAAATTGTCAAATCGCAACGTTTCGTAACATTTTCTTCATTCATAATTACAGTTGTTAAAATATCTGTTATATTGCAAATATTTTCTGAGGTCAGACCCTTTTTCAATCCTGGAAATTCACAGTTTTTTCAAATTACGTCGGAAATGAAGAACAAGCTTAAAGATGAGCTCGCTTTCCGTCGGTTTGATTGGTTTTAAATCAATTTTTAAAAGAAATATGGAATTACCCTCTCTCGTTTCAATTCCCAGAGAATTTCGATGAATAATTTCCAAGAAAGAATAATCACGCGAGTTCCATATTCCGAGTGTTTCTCTTTACTGATCGTTCCCTCAAAAAAGGAAAAGAAAAGAAAAAAAAAATTAATAATTTGTATGCAAGAGGTGAGAGAAGGCCAAGGCGGTGTAAAGTACTAAAATCATTCGCCTGACTACGGAAAAGTCAGGAGCATGTGAAAAAACAAACAATCGTGAAAGCAACGTATGAGTTTAAAGGAATATCACAATTGTCTCGTAGAAAGTAAACAGATTCGCGCTTCTTTACACGCGAAATAAATTCTATTCTTTCTGAAATAATAAAAAGAATGTAATAAATTGGTGAAAATAATAAAAATGAAATTGAACGTCAGTTCTGGAGGAACGTAAAATTTTTATAAGAGAAAGATTTCAAAAAAAGCAAAGAATTAAGAGAGATAGAATATTTGTTTCTCTTTTTATTTCTTTGTAGTCGCTCCGTTTCTTTTGTGTGTAACCTCTTTGTGCGTGTCAGGGTTAGCAGCCTCCCCTTCTCCTCTTGTCCTGTGTCGCAAAACCAGTTCTCTCTCTTTTTTTGCATCTCTTTTTTTTAGAACGAGAGGCCAACAATTCTCTCGAAATTTTCAAGCACTCCGTGACCCTGTCATTACGATCGAACGAGAATTAATGATAGCGAATCAGTTGACGGCCTCGGGACAAAAGAGATTTTTAGTTTCTCATGCTTTTTTTGTTCGTTGCCAAACAAAATAATGGCACCTAATCTTCTGGGCCTAGTCTCGAATAATTTTGCATTTTTTACACCGAAATTTCCTCCTAAATCATTTCTCACTAAGCACAACACTCGCACGGAATTTAATGGAGAAGAAAAATGATGATTAAGAGAGAGAATACTTCATATCTCTCAGTGACACGTCTTAAAACGATAAAATCCACTTGAGCCTATACTGCTCGTGTGTACTGATAGGGAATACGTGCAGCACTCGAGTAAAACCATGTTGGATGCATACTGTGTTATAAGTTACTTGAAGTGTATGAAACAGGAAGCGAGCGAGCGATTCCGCGAAATAAGTAAAACGTCTAAGCACTGAGGAAGAAGAAGAAGAAGAAGATAGAGTTGAGAAGAGTGATGCTGTTGAAAATGCGATAGGAGAGCAGCAGTGAGGCTGACTCGGGTGGAATTCTTGAGAAAGAAAACTCGAGATATTTTTACGGGGAATTTTTTTCCGGAAAAAAATTTACTGAAGATAAATTAAGCGGTTCGAAGATGTTACATAAGGGTTACTAGCAGAATTTTTCCGTTTTTCTCAAGTTTATCATCGATTTTCATCGCATAGTTTGCGAGACGCATCGATGAATTTTGCATGGAAACTGGATGACCAATCAATGAATTAAAGATTATTGGTAGAAGGAAAGTTATATTCGTTATGCAACGCGAGAAAAAATATAAAAAACTTCCGTACACTTATCGAGAAATGTTAATTCGAAGACGCTCATGCGGCATTCATCTCTCTCTCCCTCGTTATTCGGCGCGTAGACAGAAGTCAATAAAAATTGAAGAAATGCCGAAGAAAATAGAGATGCCTAGCGTAAAACACGATTTCCTAAATTTAAATTAGTTTCCTTCTCATTCCCGACAATGTAATTGAGACTTAACCTCAAAACCGACTTTTTCTTTCTGCATTACCGGCTGAACTACAGTATAATACCTCAAGATTCTTCTTTTGTGATGAATTATAAATTATTCTCAATTCTTATTTTTCAAATGCAACGATAATGCAAGAAATTATAATGGAATTGAAAGGAAGTGTACTTTGCGCAAGTCGAAACCCAGTAACCTTTAATTCGCTCCGATGCACTGCACTGACTCGTGCATACCACTTGGGCACTTCTAAATGCCCCCTCTTCTTAAAGATAATGTATTACAGACTTAACATAGTGTATTAGGTAGTTCGTAATAATAGGTAAAGGGGCAGATGCTCTTTTTTCATCTTAAGGTCACTTGTTTTCTCTTCTCTCTTATGTATTTGCAAAGTTTGCGCGAGTCACGCGGCGATGACGCGCGTCCACTATTTTTCACATTCAATTGGACTTTATCGAAAAAATTTATTCTCTATTAAAATTCATTCTTTTTTTCTATATTAAGATTAATGAAAAAATCGAGTAAAAGTATTCGGATCATTAATAACAATTAATGAAAATTCATGCAATTGTAAAATTAAAATTTTTCCAAGCAATTTCCGTAAATATCTGTAATTCAATGAGGATTTTTCTTTTTCCATAATTCATCTATGAAGATGTTCATTTAATTAATTCGTCTAGATAAAATTAATAATTCATTACGGAATAAGAATAATTCTCGTATTTCAGTACATTTTATTCTAAAAACATTCTCTCTGTGAGTACAAAACATGTGCACATTCACTCAGCCACCTTTCTTCCATTCGAGGAGTCGAAGAGAGGAACAAAACCAAAGACATTGAGGCACCGACGTCAGTCACCTCCTCAATTCTCCATGAGAATCATCGAAAAAAAATCGTTTATTTCCTTGAATCAGAGGACCTCAAATTATTATAGAATAGAGTCATTAAAACTGAAGGAAGATGATTATAAATATCGATGAAGATATGGCCCCGTTTTGTCCAGAGCATTCGGCCATTTGCTCTCCTATTGACACACTTAGCGTCATGCCGTAACATTACCAGTGGCTCTCAATCGCTATTGACCGCTTTTTTTCTTATCGTTTTCGTCTTTCAATACGGAATTCCAGGTGTAGAAGTGAGACAAACATTAAAACAAACAGTTGAGGCTCTTCAATCGACTAACGGTTGCATGTTTTTTCACCTCCTACCATTTTTCACGTTCAAAACGTTGAAAAAAATATAGAATTTTTTTTTCATTGAAAATCAAAGAAATCACGTTTTTTTTAATCCTTCAATACGAAAGAGTGTCGGATGAAGACGTAAAGAGGAACAATTCAATACCGTGTACCTGAACTGACAGACGAGCCGTGACCCCATTGGACTAATGCCACACGACCGGTCCTCGCGCAAAAAAGTTCAGGGATTTTACGAAAAAAAAGAGTTATTACCAACAGACGTGAATTCTTGCTCGACTATCTTCTTGAAGAAGCCAGTGACCTTAACTCTCGTTGTATCGTCTCGTTGACTCTTCTCTAGTGTTTTTTTACTTTTAAGCACGAACCGATCGAGTTTGTGCTGTACGGTGTATCGACGACCGTTATCTCCGCGACGAGTTTTATTGTTTCCGAAAATCATTACGACTGGAAATGAATCGAGAATTGCATTAACGATCGGATGCAATGGTTGACATTCGAACATTTTCAGTTGTTCGCTGAAATCTTTGGAAATATTCGAGTTAGAAGAATTTATGAAGAACCATTTTTTGTAGAGAATTAAATTTTGCACAAAAAGGCTCGAAGGTCGATCCTGATAAGCCTGCTCACTCCAAAGATACCAGCGAATCATTCAAAACGTAATTTCGTCGTGAAGTCATTCGAAAAAAGGAGCTAGAAAATTATAAGAAAATTATTTTGGAAATATCTCGGAAACTATGAGGTTTACGAGAATTTATCAAGAGACCTTTTTCGTAGCCCATTAAATTCTCCACAAAAAAAAACATCCCCCGCAAATTCTCTTTAAACCCACTCGCTCCAAAGAAATCTCGGAAGAAACGCGACAAAGTAAACTCTTCCATCAATTCAATTTCTCGTTTTTCTCGATTTAAAAAAACTTTTTCCCACATAATAATATCTACTAAACGTCGATAATAACTTCACGCAACGTCGAATATAATGCGTGCAGTGTATGTAACACATACGATAAAAAAAATATTTATA
>JABSMS010004448.1:0-16011 GCA_018902275.1 Aleiodes sp. PSUC_FEM 10030003
TATGAAAAAATTAGTGTAGATTTAAATTTTTATAAATTATTAAAAAATGGCACTTACGCCCTTTTGACTCTAGGGCGACACAATAATAATTTTCCAACACAGTATAATTTTCCGACATAATCAAATTTCTCTCCTCCATTTTAAATAAATCGTCAACTACCTTAAAACACACTTCTTCTCCTCCCATAACTTTTTTTTCTCCTTCCCACCGCTCACATGATGCAAAGCGGATCGCAAAATGCATCGCCCTCCCACTTGCACGTTCGTGTGCAATCGTCCCCCTCCTCTTTCTCCCCGAGGGTTCACAGTCACCGGGAATATCGCTCGGATGCGGCGCGTGCCAATCTCGTGTGCTTGCCTGCCTCTCTCTCTCTCTTCCTCTCTGCTCCTTCTCCATCTCTCCCGCTGAAATACGAAAGTGCAGCCTCAACCTCCCTCCCCCACCCGCCCCTTTTATTCATCGTTCAACGATGCGCGAGAGACAAGAGAACGTTTTACGTTTCATTCTACTGCAATTCACATTTCTCTTCTTGCATCCCCCCCCCCCAAGTTTTTAACGTTGATGCATCTTTTACGCACTTGTTGCATCAACGCTTCAGGTTCAATGTCAACCGAACGTATCTATTATGAAATTTGATTTTTTTTAAATAATCGTTGTAGAAAAAATGTTGAAAATTATGAAAAAAAAGTTTGTGGTAAATATGTACTTTGATGTCTATTTCTAAAAATCTGAAAAACTTTAATTTTATATTAATATCAGTGTGAAATATATATATTCTGTCTCAACTCGAATTAAAATCGAAGTTCTGAAATTTAATCTACATTTTATCATCGAATTTTCAATGTTTTTCAACGATGTATATCGTCGCCCTACAATCAAAAGGGCGTAAGTGCCATTTTTTCCTGCTGAATAATAAAAGGGCGTAAGTTACTATTTTTATGAAAAAATGAGAATAGATTCAATTTTGTAGATTTTTAAAAAATGACACCTACGCCCTTTTGACTCTATGGCGACGATATATTAACCATTTATTTTCCCTCCCTAAGTTTTTACCGTTGATGCATCTCCAACGCACTTGTTGCATCCACGCTTCAAGGTCAATATCACCCAATCGTATCCTATTATAAAATTTAATATTTGTTCGAACTAATCATCGAAAAAAAATTGTTAAAAATATTAAAAAAAAAAAATTCTATTCAACGGAAAAAAAAGATTCAAGAATTCTATTTTCTCACATAAATTTATTCATCCATTTGTTTTCCTAATTATGTGAGAAAAAAAACGTGAGAAAAAAAATCATTCATTTTCATAATTCGAATCTCTTAATCTCTCAAAATATTTTTTTAACATTATTATTAAAAGCGAAATTTTTCCGCAGATTTTTTTTTCGCGAATTTTTTTTTCCTGGGAAAACGATTCCGGATACCAAAAAAAATGCAAATAGACTCTTCTCAATGACGAAATTCTTCGTAATGCAAGCCTTCCCCCCACCCCTCCGAAAATAGTAATCCACTGGAAACAAGTTACAAGACACGAGCCCAGCTAATCAAATCGAAATCTCCTCCGCGTACATCAAAAAGATCCATAAATTTCATGTTTCTTCACTAGTTTCACTCCGCCCAAGTTATTCCATCGGCGCAGAGGCAAGAAAGACAAAAAACGTTGAAAAAAAATCAAAGAAAGGAAACCTCCAAGATAATTTGAATTACTAAAGCCACATATATACGCAACAGGAATCACCAACGACTTTATAGTAGGATTAGTTCAGTCTTTCCCTACCGTCCATTGGTTTATGCAAACTTGTGTGTACATTCGTTGTGTGTTGACGCGTAAAGAGGGTTCGAGATAGAAAAAAAACCGCGAAAAAAAACTGGACTCTGCAGAATGTGAAGAAGGCCCCACTTCCGTTTTGCTTCTTCCTTTTCTTCTCTTCTTTTCCTCCAATCTTTTCTTCTCACACTATTTGTAACAGTCGCGCGCTTCAGTAACAAATCGAAACAATAGTTACACTTCTCATTTTTTTTTACATTCTCACTTTATTTTTTTTACATTCTCACTTCATTTCATTTTTAGTTTTATTTTAATTCTCGAGCCCCAAGAGTGTTTGTTAAAAGTATCACTCAATGCCTTCGAGCAATCGAGATTAGGCGTCTCTCTTGTTAACCCAGGATGCAGCTGCCAAGTGTTTCTCAAACTCGTGCAAATCTCTCTCATCTACGATCGTAAGAAGAGACATTAACGTGAAGTTAAATAATACCTGAATCTTTATTATTTCTACTTTCTAGAATACAGTCTAGTTAAACTAAACACTGGATTCTGAGGAAAAATATATTTGCTTCATTTTATTTTTCATGACTAGCTTGGCTACTTCAAAATTGTTTCTTGTTATTTTTTTGAACTTTTTTGACGTTTTTAGGGCAATTCTTGGCTTTCTTTTAGAGGGGTTTAAATTTTAGTACACCGCTTTGTAATAACAGGGCTCCCGAAATATTCGACATCGAAACAATCTTCACTGGCGCTTCAGGCTGCGGTGCAATTTTACGTACTTAGGTAATGCGATACCTAAAGACTATTGGGACGTGACAATATGCTATTATCGTTCATAGACCTCAATTGAAAATGGGGTACTTAATGATGGGAATGACCGTGTTTTTTGGCGAGATAAAAAACGAAATGGTAAGGCGGGAATTGAAGTTAAGGACATGTCGTTTTTTGAAAAAATCAATGCGAGTTTTTGGAGAGAATAAAAAATTACTCGGCCGTGTACACTTTGTTAGCCAGTATACACTGAGAAAAAAAAATTCTTGTTGCAATAAAATTAACGTGGATGTAGAAAATTTACTTCGCTCTAGAAAATTTCGATACATATAGATATAGAAATTGTGAAGGAAAATTTCATTGTCAATACATTTTCTTTCCACACGAATTTTTTTTCTCTGTGTAGGAAACGTTGCGAATAATCGGCTCAATATTCATAACCAATGTTGGCACCCTATATAATGCCAATATTGGACCAACGCAAAGGCAGAGTACCGCTCCTTTACCCCCAAAAAATGAGGAACATTCTAAATTCTTTAATTCCAGGAAAATCCCCAGAATTTCAGAAACCAATCAATTAATTATTAATCATAAAAATTCAATTAAAATAATTGCACCAATTCAATAACCACGATCGTATGAAAATCATCACTTTTATAACCCCTTATCAGCATCAACGGCAAATAATGTGTCACGTTTGCAATTTCAATTTTCATAAAACTCAAAACGATCTTCTCCCCATTTTTTTTCATCAAGAAAAACGGATTAATTTTTCTTATTTACACGGAATGAGTGTTTTTACTCAGAATGAATTTTCCCTCATTTTTTTTTATATAGAATTTATTTAATTTAACCAAGCCGATGAGGTGAAGGGGTGACGGGAAAAGTAATACGTAAGGTAAGAAATTGGAGATGAAGAGACCAAGGAGAGGAGAAAACAACGCAGGTGGATAAACCCTGGCGTCGCTTAATTATCCCAAAATTGAAGCACGCTGACGTGCAATAATTATTGTTATCCCGCTCTTTGTCCAGCGATGTTTCTCTCTCTCTCTCTTCCACTGTTTCTCAATTTTTTTCCTCCCTTTTCCATCCAAACAATCATTTCTGGTTCCGCTTTGACGCGAGGATACACGAGCTCTGATCGTAAACTTTAGCCTCGATAATAAAAACACGTTAGAGATGAATTAAAAAAAGGCAAAAAAAATTGAGTGAAAGCGAAGATGTAGTGGTGTAAGAGGCGCGATTTTTCAGGTGCAATTTGCAACGACACCTGCCCCCCCCCTCCTTCCTACTTTAAACTACTGTAGAATCTTCTAAAATTATACTATTTGAAGCGATGATTCTCGTGTGCTCCTGATGCACCTGGTATGAATTTTTTAATGATTCGTTTGGAGGTCTTTAGTGAAGAAATTTGAGAGTTTAGGAAATCGATGGATCTGAAAAAAAAATTCCATCTAATAGCTAGGGAAATTTGAACTGAAGAACACGATAGAGCAATCAATTTGCTCCAATCATTTACGAGATATTTAGGAAACAATTTTGTCTTTAATTATCTTGACAAATATTCGTATTAGGATTTTTTGTTTATTAGGATTTTTATTTTCAATTATTTTTCCCTCGTATCGCTTTCTTTCCTACTTAATCAAGATAGCACAAGCACTATAACTTTACTGTAAATATGACGTTAAGCCTTCGGGCCGTCATCATGGCCATAGTCTTCTAGATGTAAGCTTTGCAAATAATTGTACATAGTTGTCTACACACGTTAAAAAATAGTTAAAATTCTTTAAAAAAAAAATCGAGAAAAATCCGTGAAGAATTGATGATATTACAGGATTTTTCATCGTAAATTTTCCTCGCTTTCCAATGAAATAATAAAATCATCGAAAATTCAAACTTTCAATCACACAAAGTGAAAGGATAATTAACTCAACCAAATTGAATTGCCAAAAGTCTCGTGATGATCAAGCTCCATCACTTCCATTGGATTAATTGATCATAAATTGGGGCTTCAAGGGCTGGAGCCACCGGTTTTAATAATAAAAGGCCCCTGTGACATAAAGTACAGTCAAACTTGATGATCATCCTCACTTTATTCTTATCATTTATTCTTCTTCATTACGAATTGAAGAAAAAAAAATTATGACGTTGAATAGAAAGATGATTACGTTTAACGATAAAGGGTGATATTTAACGGCGATTCCACTTAATTAGCGTGACCATGCCAGTAGAAATAAAAATTGTGTGTCTTACGAAGAAAAAAGAAACGAGAGCCACTTTCAGTTACTCACGATGGCACCTGGCCAAAAAGAAATTGATTATAATCTTCAAAACAGTTTGGTGTATTAATTTTTTTGAATATCTCCCTTTTTTAAACATGTTTATCAATTTTAAAAAATAACACCCAACTACCGATCAACATGCACCACAACGAATACTCCAATTAACGATCTTCTCAACTGTTTAAATAATTTTTTTCTTCTCTTAACGTTAATCCAAAACGAAGACTCTTTGAGCCGTGTGCGTGACTCTGCTGTCTACCTCTTTGCGATTTCTTTCCTAATTACACGCGATTTCGATTGTAATTTCATGATAAATACAGTTGATGCCCACACATAAAGTTTATCGGAATCAACAAAACACGAATTCCAGTGTCGATTTATTCAGTGCAATTTTTTTATATTTATTTTCATTTCTTCAACAAAAACGAGGGACTAATTATTTGAAGTTTCGTAATTTTTTTTCTGGGTTTAGGGTAATTCTTTGGGGTCTTTATTTTTCAGGGGAAGGGATTGTGATTGCATTGAGAATTCTGGGGGAATTTTCCATGGAAACCGGGTCGGAATGATTTTTTGGGACTTTTTTGAAATTCAACGGTTTTGGGAAATTGAAAGTGGAATTAAATCGATTTTTCCGCAATATTTCACGTGAAAAATTACGAAAATCGATGGAAAATCTCAATTTTCAGGATATCTCCAATTTTCTTGCGTGACGACAAATAGAACCGAAAATCTTCCCAAAAATATGAAATAGTTCGAAAATCAAACGACTTGAGCCTCAAATTTTTCACTAGAAAAGTGGAAAAAAAAATTTAAAAATCAGAAAAATTGTGATGATGCTCCGATAAAAATCCGTTTCCTAATTCCTATATATCCTTCAACAATCTTCTTTTTTTCCTGCTTCCAGAAATGCCGGCAACGCCCTTCCAGAATCCCCGGTAGGCCAGCTCACGAATGGATGGAGGTGAGTTTCTATTTCCTGTTTTTTCTTTAAATCATCATTATCATTCATCCTAATTCCTTGTCAATCGCCTGATCATCGCCATCAATCATTTCATCGTCAAAAAATTCGTCGATATCGCTCAAAGAAAAACCGTCCTCAACTTTAATTCTCCTCACTTTTCCGTAATTCTTCAGAATTATTATCTCATTCAAAGCATTCTTGAAAATTTAATTATAATCCCCTTTCATCACCGCGAGAATTGTCACGAATATTAAATAACTCACTGCAATAAAATATTTAAAATACCTCGAAATAAATTCTTTTGTTTACCAAAGAAAAAAACCGTAAACTCGGTATTTAGCATTGGAAAATTCAACAATGTACAAAAAAGGGAAAAACTCGTTGGAAAAATACGTCACGAGAAAGTTAAGCCTCGAAGGGGTGCGTTGGTCTCTCCGCTATTGATTCGCATAAGAGAGTTTGGGGGAGTGAGGGTGGTTAGAGCCTTTCGCCCACTCGCATTTTCCCGCTCATTCCTCTTTCTCCCACATTCTCTCACTCACACTTGCGCGTGTATTTTGCGTGTGTAGATGAAAAGGGAACTCGCTGCTACTGGCGCCCCCTAAATTCTTTCTCTCTTCTCTGCTCCACACTCAGCCAACTTCCATCTGAGGCCCCTCTATTTTGTCCCAGGGCCGAGAAGAACGACTCGCTTTATCTTTCATCCCCCCACGTGCAACAACACTCCCTCGGGGGTGCCTTTTTCCCTCCCTTTTCTCGTTCTCTGAAAATATCCCGAGCCCCTGGAATTCTCTGTCGCTCTCGCTCTTTCCACTCCAGGCATCACTATTCTTCCCTTGGCATCACCAATTTTCCTCGCGCCGTGTTTTCTCGTTTTTTCCTTCGTGTCACACCGAGGACTCTAGATCAATTCCATTTAGTTATTAGGAGAAAAGAGAATTTCTTTCGTTTTATTCTTGAATTTAATGGAGAACGATGAGGATACACGCATTTTCTTCATCATCACATTACAGTGGCAAAATTATCGTTCAAAATTTGATGAGAACTAGAATATGACATTTGAATTTACGAAAATAAGCCCGCCAAAATCGCTGTCAATTACCATGTATTTTTTGTGGAGGATAGTTACTAGGAGAAAGGGAAATTTCTTTCGTTTATTCTCGAATTTTTTTCTGCATTTAATGGAGAACTATTATCCCATTTTTACCAAATCTTGCCATATGTTTTTTTTTAAGGACCATGCACGATAAATTTCTATTTTTTTTTAACTGCAGCTTGAAAAATAAAGTATTTGAATTTTGGAAATTTGCCAGGAAAATTTAAGTCAAAAAATACTCTAATGCAATCGATTCTCGAGCGATAATTACCGAAATATTGAAGATAACGAGAATTTAAAAAAGGAAATGTTTTCAATAATTTGAAAACCATAAAAATTCCTGAATTCTATGAGCTAAATAAACATAAATAAAAAATAGTTGAATGGCACGATGACAGCCACCTGATTGCCATAAAACGATGAAAACAATCCATCCAATCGAAATACGAATAAAGATTTGATAATAACACAAAAAGAAATGTCATAATGGCAAATTCAAATATAAAAATAATAAAACGATTATTCCGATTTTCAATGGAATGCCAGCAAAAATTTTGGCGGGAAAATTATTTTATTCAAATTCTTTTCTAAAGTACATTTCTCGATTTATTCAATCCTCGCATTCACCATTTTGTTCACCATTCACGAAATTAACATAAAAATGCTGCATTTTTCTCGCAAGATCGTGAAAACCGTTACACATTTTTTTTGAACGCGCGTTGCCAACGCCGAAACTCGAGCAACACTGCGGCGAATCGTTTATTCCCCTTCGAGAAACACTAATATCACAAAAACTTTGCATTCAGATTACAATTGGATTTGCAATCATAACTACAATTTCCGCAAAATCCCTCGTATTATATCATTTTCCAGCGCAAAGTTCCCGCCCTTTCCCCAAAATTCAAATTTAAAAAACCCGGCGCCATCCTAACCAAATATTTCTCAGTATAACCACAAATCTATTTCCACATCAAATAATTAAATTATTCAATCATTATTATTCCATCTGCACTAAAGACGAATAAAAAAAACCAATCCAGAATTTAAATGAAACTTCTGTAAGGATCCCTGGGATAATTTAGTTTTGAAGGCAACATTATTTGAATATAAAAATAATTAAAGTATTCATTAAAAATAAATATAAGAAAGGTACATAATATGTCGTCGCCCTAGAGTCAAAAGGGTGTATGTACCCAAACGATCACATCTCTATCCAAATGACCTTTTTTTCTCATATTTCGTATTCACATAATTAGAAAACCAAACTGAGCATAAATCAATTCAAGAAATTTTCTTCCGGTAAATTATTGAGAAGTGGAAATTTTTGAATGGGGAATTTTTTTCCAGGAAAACTTTTCCGGGAAATCTTTTCCGGGAAAATAGACTCCTAGAACCATCATGCACACTTCCATACACACTCTTACATGCTTTTGAATTCTACTACTACACTTCCATCAAATTTTTCAGCCTAATTCATTCAAAATTCTTATCACCGCCATCAAGCATGTGTAAAAAATTCATTGAATTCACTGATGCAAATACGACAATTTAGTTTATCAAAAAATGCCTCTCCTTCACGATCGTACGTGCCTGATAGAGTTTTAAAAAATGCCGAAATAACCAGTGATTCTCCGTTATTCAATCCCAAAGAAATAACAAAAAAATCCCCAATACCACTTTTAACCCTCTCAGTTAACTTAATTTATTCAGCAACACGTACGGCTTTATATTTTTTCCACAAATAATAACCAAAGATTTCGGCAATCAAGAGTTCTCCTCCTCCCATCGGAGGCCAGTTCGCTCGTTGCTTTGATTCGTCGAAGAATATCGATTGATTTTTATGACGGCACTAAGCCGCAAGTATTTTGAAAGAGAATGAAAAGGGAAAAGAAGAAAGAAAAAAAATGAGCCAGACAATTCCGGAAACCATTTGTCCCTCGTTTTTGGGACTCTTCTTTAAAAAAAAAACTTTTATTTCATTTCTCCATTGCCACGCACCATTCACCATCGTATTTACGAGCCGTGCAACTATTAATTAACGTTAAAACGTTTTTTTAAAAATAAAGAAATAATAAATGAGTGAGAGGGGGCCTCACAGTCCCCTGAACCTACCCCAAACGTCATTATCCACTGAAAAAGAGTGGGTTGAGACAAAGACGAGTCAGACCATCCATGTTTTCTCTTTTAAAAAACTCCATATGTTTCGCCGACAGTGTGTGACCTTGGTGGAACACGTATTGCAGACTGAATATTTCGGTCGTGTTCCATTTTACGAAATTTAAATTATTTATTAAAATCCGGAAACTTGAGAATGTTACGAAGGAGTTTTTTATTCTTTATTTCAAGGAAATAGATGGAATAAAAATTTTCGAAAGCGCGGGAAAACCGTCGATTTTTGAGCAATAGTGCAAGAAATAATTAATGAGGAATTTATTTAAACATTTTTGAAAGAATTTTTTCACAAAATTTTGGAGAGTAGACTGTCAAAAAAAAATTGAAATTTCACGGAAAATGTCATGGTAATTTTCTTGATTATGCTCTGAGAGAAAAACAAATTTTTGTGGAGAATATTTTTGCTTAGAAATTATTGACGAAATAATTTTTTTCATTGAAATTGATTCAACTTGGATCCAATATTTTATTTCTTAGTAGAAATGAGACGGAAATTTTGGAAGTTCCTTGAATTTTCAATTTCACATGAATTGTTCTTGATTTCCCTGAATTTTCACGGAAAATTTCAACTAAAAATTACAGCTTTCATTAATGTTCTGGTAAAATTATTTGAAAATTAATGGAAATCTCTAATTTTCAATAACAAAATTTCCGGAATTTTCAGTACAAATGTGATTTTTCTTTAATTTCCGGGAATTAACACGGAAAATTTAGGCAAAAATAGTTAACAATTCCGATTTTTTTCCAATATTTTTTAAAAAAGGTCTCCCAAAACCGCCGTCTTCTAATTTTCGAAATTTCAAAATTTTTATTGAATAGCCAGAAAAATTCGATCTGAAAAATGCATTAAAGCAATCGATTTTAGATCACTAATTCTCGAGATAGAAAAAATAAAAATTGAATTTTTTTTTCTCGGAATTTCGAAGAAATTTTCAAAATTTCAAAAATCTCACTGAATATCCAAGAAAATTTGATTCGAAAAATGCATTAGGGCGATCGATTTTGGATCAATAATTACCAACATAAAACAAAAAATGAAAAAGCAATTTTTTTTGGACCACTCGATAACTATTTCTCCAACAAGGATTTATTTACATCGTTTTCCAGTTCAAGTTTCCCGCGCTTTCCAAATGAAACCATCAAAATTACGAAAATCCATCAATTTCATTATTCCATTTTGTTAATTAATATTTACTTCCTTCAAAGGAAATCATTCCGAAAGAATTTCAGTGTTTTCAAAAGAAAGGAACTTGGCCTTGGCTCTGATACCCCATTTTTTTTTTGTAAAGACCCGATTCCGTTCTACCACGAAATTTCGGTCGTTCTTACCCGCGACCAGACTTCCGTTCTTTCACGGATATAATTCAAACGATCGGCATGGTAACATAGTGTGTGTTCTCCTGACCTTCGACGGGTGATCGATACAATGTTAGTGGTACTGTCGTGTATTCACCAACACAACACGGCCCCATGTGTGCTCCTGTGGTTCCTTTTGATACTATCTACAATGAATTTTTCAATGCTTCGAAAAAGTAAATAAGAGGAGGAAAAAAAAGGTAGCGAATAATTTGGATAGATAAGAGTCCCGGCATAAATGTAATACATTGTAATTTATCAGATTATTTTGAGACTGAAAAGGAGGAAGCAGACGTGTGTGTGCAGGTGATTATTGTCCCCGGTGAATGACCAATCGATTATTCAATCAACTGAGCACAAAACTTTGTGCTCTGTCTAAAAGCACTTTTCTTGCATCTATTCTGCACCTCAGAGAACACTTTCAAAGGAATTTAAAAACAATTTGCGGAAGAAAAGTCTTTGATAGGAGATTTCATTATTTTTTAGTTTAGTCGTCTCTTATTTTTAACTTCGTGGGGTAAAATGGGTGCTTCGGAGAAACTTCTGGAGATTGGATCTTCGTGATAAAAAATGGGGAGAAAAGATTCGTCTTGAATATTTCAGTGAAATTTCCGGTTTTTTCGATTAAAGTCGAAAAAGATTTTTTTACATTTTCGAAATTTTCAGTTTTTTGGCAATTTCTCGGGTTCTAATTGACGCAGCTACTTGGGGTCGATCGCAAATGAAAACTGAGATCATTCCCGTTCGATTTCACATAAGGCGAATTGATTTTTGATGGAAATTGACGAAGATATGAGCCAAAAACTGATTTTCACGGAATGAATGATGTCTTCGTTAATTTTCGCGCAAAATCGATTCGACTTAAGTGAAATCGATAGGAAATTTTCTCAGCATTCATTTTCGCGCAACGCCAACTCGCTCCGCCAATCAGAACCGGAGATATTCGCCAAAAACCGAAATTTTTCGCAAAAATTTCCGTAAAAAATTCAAACAATTATGTTTTTCGCGCCATTTTCATCGAGAATATCCCCAATTTTTCCAAAAACACATTAAAAAAAATCTCACGCTCATTGCTCCTTATGATGTTGATTTCCACAAAAAAATATAAATATATTTATCGTAATTGTTTCTCATTAATGAAATTAATTGAAAATAAATAATTTATCGTAACGTCGTACAACATATTCAATTAAATTAATGTTCATCTTTAATAACAAAACTTTGATAATTTAGCACTGTCAAAAATTAGCATCACCAGTTTATTCCATAAATAATCAATTCATACGACACACAGCTGTTGAAAAAAAACTGAATCTACTAACGAGGAATTACACTTGGAATAGATGGTCAATCTTTAACGACTTGATTTTCCTCATCTCTCTATTTCATCTGTCTCTCTCTCTCTCTCTCCCATTTTGACGAAGTAATCACGAACAGCCAATTCTTAAACGATGCCGAAGAAGGTCGTATTCATCAGACCAATAATTCATTTTGCCTGCACATAAATTAAGTATATTTCATTTGGTCAAATGCCGCTCCCTTTCATGAGCCACCAACTTCTTCTATCGCGGTCTCTGTTCGAAAAAGAACAATTTCACAACAATAAAAAAATCGGGAAAAAGTTTATCGGAAAAAAACGATGGAGCATAGAAAAATTAAGGATGTTCAGCGAGTTTGGAAAAATTGGGGAAAGGGAATGAATTTTTTTTATAAAATGATTTTATAAAATTAAGTAAAATTCTTGGAGGTTTTAAGAAAGTATCAGCAGAGAAAATTGATTAATAATAGTAAATGAAGGATGAAAATTTCCTGATTATTAGGAGAATAATTTTTTTCAATGAATTAATTATTTCTTTTAATGAATAAAAAGATTCTAATAATTATGGAATTTTCATAAAAAATCGTGATTCAAATTTCTCTGTATACTCAAAAAAATTAAGAATTTTTTCACCATTTTCTACGAAGAATTTATCAATTTTTAGCCAGTTCCCATTAAATCACACTGTTAGGAAATTATTATTTAAAATTCAACGGAAAAAATACTTGAAATATTTAACAACCTTCACATAGCTTGAAATTTGAGGAAATTTATTCCTTGAAAATTTATTTTGTCACCCTAGACTCAAAAGGGCGTAAGTGCCATTTTTTCAAATCTACAAAAATTGAATCTACACCCATTTTTCATAAAAATACTAACTTACGCCCTTCAATTATTCAGCAAGAACAAATGGCACTTACGCCCTTTTCATGATACCCTTAATTACAACCAATTATTTTCTAACAATCCCTCAAAATTTTTTGCATTAAAAAAAAACATTTACATTATCTGACCCAATGGGATTATAAAAGTCATCTTGAAGCACCAAATGGAAAATTACGATGTTCACCGGGTGATTTTAAGTACTGGAAAGGGTACTTTTATGTACTTTTACGAGCCTCAATACAAGTTCAGCCCATCACTAGTACCAAACCACTTGTCCCAATGCCCTCTCGAAAAACTCGCATAATAAATAATAAATCAAAAAAATCTCGTTGTACAACGTTAAACTTCTTTCTCTCTCTCCTCTTTCATTCATTATTAACGACAGTTTTAACAATCATTTACTCCCCGTTTTAATCTGCGTAATTTGACAATTCGTAGTCATAATTTCATTCGTACCGGAAGACAGTCGAGTGTCCACAGGTGTTTACCATTCAGACAACTAAAATACGATGTACGTTAACTCTTTTGTTACATTGTTGAATGCAGAATTTTTTTTCCATTCAAAGTAACAAAATGAAAAAAAAAACATCGAGTAAAGAAAGAAGACAAATAAAAACTACATTATATTTCTTTATTATCATTTTTATTTCTCTCGTTTCGTCACATATTTATTTTTTTATTGAGGACATTGAGAGAGGGTAATTAAGGAATTATTGACCGACAGTGCTGAGAAATAAAGATTTAATGAAAAAAAATGTCCTCTGCGGTCTGTTGAGTACTTCTGGTTGAGAGTGTATGGGTTTATCCACGGTTTATTTGAATTTCATTGCCAAATCAGGTTTTGCTTAGAAAATTTATGTCCAACCGGAAGAGTTATACCGTGAGAATTCAGCTCGGAAGCTATTCGGTTATTAATAACGGTAGAATTCTTTCTTCAGTATGAAAAAAATTCCATTTCCTTTTTCTTTATCGCCAATAAAATGGAGAAATTGAATGAATCGCCTTCAGCTTTTCCGAAATATCTCGGAATCTAAGCGAGATACAGAAATTTTCATCATAACCTTTTTTGTAGCTCTCATTTTTCTCTACAAAAAAGATTTCATGATTTTTTCGCCATCTCCCTCAGATTCCGAGATAATCAAGGAAAACTGAAGTAAAAACATGAAGATAATCCGGAAATTACCGAATTTTTCAGTAATTTTGGGAATTTTCCACTAAAAAAAAAATTGGCGGCTAACTATAGTTTTCTTTTTCTTTATCGTCAATAAAATTCAGTTTTTCCGAAATATCTCGGAATCTAAGCGAGATACAGAAATTTTCGTCACAACCTTTTTTGTAGCACTCATTTCCCTCTACAAAAAACAACTATTGATTTTCCCTCCATCTCCCTCAGATTCCGAGAAAATCAATAAAAACTGAATTAAAACCACGAAGATAATCCGAGAATTCCCGAATTTTTCAGTAATAAATTTGGGAATTTTCCACTGACAAAAAAACCCCAGAATTTGGCGGGTAACCCTGACGACTCCCACCCACACATCTCAAACACACCAACACATCGCCCTCTCTCTCCAAACCGTTTTTCAGCAGGCCGAAAAAAAAGACACCACAAAACTACGTGAAAGGAGAGATAGAAGCCCCCGAAAAATACATCACCGATCTCTCGTATCCACGTGGTGCAATAGAGCGGGCGGCCGGAGAGTTATGGAGAAGGGGGATAGAGGCGAATTGGCCTTGGTCCGTGTTTTGAGAATGGCTGGGAAGTGAAATAGAAGAGGGAAGTAGCTAAGCGGGGGAGAGAGCCGAGCCAGAATTAACTACCGGCGTCCACCAGATGTCTCTGGTTTACGTTACCACACACACTAGAACGACCTCTCTCTCTCTTTCTTCGTTGAACGAAGAACCCATTCGATGACGTGCACGCATTTTCCCAATTCGCGCTCTAGTCTGTTGCGCGCGCGCACACCAAAAATCCATCCACTCAACTATTCCCGGCACCGGAGGGGCAAACAGAGAAAGAAGACTCTTTCCTCTGTGTCGAGAGTATCCCGGGCGCCGGGGCAGAGTGGGGCTCAAACACCCAGGGGCACTAGAATAAAGGCCGGAGGAGTGGGGAGAAAAACACCATTCCCCTACGGATTTCTCTGCCTCCCCCCTCCCCTCCTCGTTTGTAGTTCGTGTGTGCGCGCTTTGGCAAATTGGTAGTAGTGGAGTAGGGGTAGGAGAATGGACAAACGGGTGGTATAAATTTTCGAAGCGAGTGGGGGTATAACTGGGCGCGGCCTAACCCCGTGGCTGGTCTTAATGCCGACTATGCTGCGCACCACGATTTATAAAAATAATATCAGTGTACCCGCGCTTTCTCGCACAGGATATACCGGCAATATTACACCACAAAGCACGCTGCTGTTTTCACACGGCTGTGCCACACCAAACAAACGAACAATTTTTGTTTTGTTTAATAACTTTCGGCTAATTTATCATTTCAAAATTTACCAAATTTTTTGCAACCAAAATTCATCAGTTCAGCCAGCAAAAAATTGAATTTCAAGAAAATTAAGAAATACATTAGAACATTTCTTAAATTCAATCAAGTTATCAAGAGGAAAATAATTAAAGGAACAAACATCTACAATTTCACCACCTACAACGAACACTGTTTTATTCTCTGCCGACGCCGCTCAACTGCCGACGCCCCGACAGTACGCACGCGTGCATGTACGTGACGCGCGTTTATCGTAAATCGAGAAGAAGAAAAAATTACAGTTTTTGTGTTACAAACGAGATATATTTTAAACCCCCTTCACTATCACACGAATTTAAGTAAGCGTCAGTGTCTGTGTGTGTAAGGCTCTCTCATTCACCTTATTTTTTTCGGTCTCGGCGAGTTCTTTAAAAAACTTCAAACATTTCTCCAAAATCCAAGTGAATCTACAATTTCCAAAACTCCAACAATTCAACTCAAAAGTAGTGGCAGAGTGAACGAATAATCAACGATTTTAAAAAATCGGAAAATTCACTCCAACTTTCCACCCAACAAATAATTCCATTAATCACTGCCATATTGAGTGTGTCAATTTTTTTTTCAATTAAACTGCTAAACAAAAAAACAGTGAAGTGTAAGAAAAGAAAACGAAGCAAAGAATTTGGTTAAGTGAAAGATTGAAAGAAAAGGGAGTGCACGAGGTTTTCTGAGGAAACTTTACAACGTGGAAGAAGGACAGAGTGATAAAAGGCAACTTTTCGGTGAGAGAGAGTGAGAGAGGGGCAAAAGAGGGAGGAGTGAGGACGCTACCATTCTAGTAACAACTGTCGCCGGTTGCTAAACCCGCGTGAGGAGTGTGTTGCCCCAGTGGTGTTGTTGTACCCGTAACAAACCCATCCCCTGTTATATACATATAT
>JABSMS010004459.1:0-16001 GCA_018902275.1 Aleiodes sp. PSUC_FEM 10030003
ATTTAACGACTGTCTTTTGGTTGTGCGCGAAATTCGAATTTATCTCTGATTTATGGGGTTCTAAAAAAAAGGTGGCCATCCCACCCGGAATTACCCTATTTCCTCGTGTTATTCAAATCCACAAAATACAGAGAAGGGGAGAACAAATTCATTCAATTTTCGAGAATAAAAAAAATTGAATAATCAATTTCCCGTTTTGAAATCTCAACGAGCCATGAAAAATAGGTCATTCATGCGTTCATTCCCCCGTACGAATTATCCAATTTCGATGAAACAACGTAGAGTGCAAAAATTGAGGAAAAAAATTGAGCTTTTGTTTCGCGTTTATGAGAGCCCGACTTTCCAATTTTATTTGCCATATTTTTTTTATGATTCCTACGCCGTCACAACCGAGTCGTTATGAAGTCCATCCACCTACACGTCTCATTCAAGCAATAATATTGGCTCTCGACGCTGCGTGCGCGATGCTATCACATTTTTTGCAAATTTCCCCGTATTTTTACATATCGAAAGACTACCCGAGTGTAGTACTCTTGTTAGCATGGAGAAAAAGATGGGAAAACATTGTTTTTCGTTGGAACACTGCAGAATAATTCGGATAACTCGATCGCACAAAAAAGAACTCATTAACAACACCAATGCTAATTAATTAAACTACATTATTTTTAGTTTCACTTGTTATGCATCCTTTTATTCAATTATTTTTTCTCATTTACCCTCTGTTACCAAGCTTTTCTCTTCAAACTATAGCAATTCAACTCACTACTTTGCATATAAATCATAGCAGTGCACACGGATAGCATATAAATCACACTTAAACCCCTCTCCTTTCCCTCACTCAAATAACTGAAATGAGGAGAGCAGTACGGTTATTTCTATTCAACGTAGATGTATAAATTACATTTGAAATTAGGTATTTTCTCAATTTTCTTTCACTCGAAATAAAAATAACACGTGTAAAAAAACGAGCAGACGGAGAATTTCAGGAAATTTCGCATCGTGAGCATAGAAATTCATGGCCTTTACTCGTTAACTTCGTGCAAAAATACCTTAACGAAATCCTGTTCATGTGCGTCATGTTCGAAAATTCATATCGTCGCCGTAGACTCAAAGGGGCGTAAGTGCCATTTTTTCTTGCTGAATAATAAAAGGGCGTAAGTTAGTATTCTTATAAAAAAAATAGTGTAGATTCAATTTTTGTAGATTTAAAAAAAAAGGCACTCTCGCCCTTTTGACTCTAGGGCGACCATATAATTCTGCAAATATCTCCATAAATATTGAAGTAATGGAAATTTCTCAGAGACCTCTTATCAAACCCACTTAAACCCCTCTCCTTTCCCTCACTCAAATAACTGAAATAAGGAGAGCAGTACGGTTATTTCTATTCAACGTAGATGTGTAAATTACATTTGAAATTAGGTATTTTCTCAATTTTCTTTTACTCGGAATAAAAATAACACGTGTAAAAAAAACGAGCAGACGGAGAATTTCAGGGAATTTACCGCATCGTGAGCATAGAAATTCATGGCCTTTACTCGTTAACTACGAGGCTTTATTTACGTACCTGCTTATAACATAGTACTTGAGAATCAACATTTATCCAGCTTCTCATTTCAGGCAATTTTCTTCATTTACCTCTTGAATTAGCTCTTTCGTCTTACTCTAGTACTGAGAATTTTCATCGTCTACGTAATGTTAATGCAGATTAAAACAAACGATCACAATTTTCATCGCTGTTCTTGAATAATTCATTGGAAAAATATTTCAAGTTCTGTTCTTTTCATAGCTTTTTTCGATTCAATAAATAATCGGATGACCCATTTTCAATGCTAATTGTGAGTAAAATTTGAATTTCAGATTGAAATAAAAGTGACGTTTAATTCAATGGACTCGTTGACGTCAATGTCCAGAACAATTAAAGTAAATTCAAGTGGAAAATAGTCGTGTTTCAGAGAAAATTGGGCCGTTGAACAGTGTAATTGAAAGTACTCATAATTGTCGGAATTTTCTCCTTCAAATAGCATTTCCATCAATTCTTCAGAGTACGAAGAGGTAATCAAGATAGGATAAATTGAAGCGAAGAATTTTAAAGTCGGGAGCTAGACGAAATTAATCCGATTGAGTTACTCTCTTGAATCTACAGCGTTATTTATTTTTGGGACGATTCTGAGTCTTTCGCTCCACTGTCAAGGCTACAGCAATTTATCAAATTAATTTGAATCCCCTCAAATTTTTTAAAAATTTTCGGCTAATTATTTGCGATGATAAAAAATCATAAAAATTAAGGAAATGGCATAACCCAATATTTGAAAAAAAATTAATAAAGCCGTTCAATTTCAGTTAGACATGCCAAAGACCCGTTGGAATATTTCCCAGAACCGTGAATATTATTAAAAATATTTTTTGACATTGTCGCATTAATTAATTAAAAATGATAATTTAATGCAAATACCTCCTCGGGCTGTCCTTTTTTCTTCAATAATTCTGATGCAAACAAAAAATAACTAAGGATAAATGAAGATTCGATTCTTGAATACTTTTTTATTATTCTAGAAAAATTTCATGACAATCGTCTAATTTTTTATCAAGATATTCAATTAAATAATATGAAAAAACGAATTTTTCAAACAGAAGAGAATAAGAAATGTCTAATCCTTCCTGCGAAAGTGTAAAAAGGATACTGAATCCGTAAATAGTTCAAATAAATATCAAAAACACGATAAGCTCAGAGAAACTCTCGTATATCACATTCAAAAAACCCTTTCGCCTCTAACAAACTTCGATACAGTTGAAGCTCGACTTCCCAAGGGAGATATCGCCGTTAGCTTCTCGAACAATTTATTACTCCCTCCTCTTCGAAATAGTCCACAAGCCGTGAATATCAACGTAAAAGAGAATTCAACCGTGAGAGGGAGAGAATTCTACATCCTGTTTTCACGAAAGTCACTTCCGTTTATATTCTGATATACCTAGAGAATTTGTAGTAACGTACATTTTGTGTCTGTGTGTTGCACTTTCAACCCAGATTTTCGTGATGCCACCAACATTTTCGGAATACGTCGACTTGTTCACCAAGCTGCCGCCTCTCCCAACCACTTTATAGTGCATCGCTCAAATTTTTATTTTTCGGTCATGTTTCATAGACCAGAAAAGATCCATTACTCTCCCCAAACGATTTATGAACGTGAAAAATCATGAGTTCAAAATAAATTTACTGACATTCCACAAATACGTATTTTCCCTCATTTCATTCGTAATAACTATTCGAAAATCTAGAGATTACTCTACTTAGTCTCGGAATGCAAAGTATATGATTATGAAGAAAACAATCCTGGTATTAAATTTTAATGGAAAAAAGGTGAGGCTTTAGAGCTTAGCTTGCGTGAGAATGACTTGGCGTGTTTGCAAACATAAAAACAAGGAGATCCGAAGGATTTCAAATGCCCACACTGTTACAGTTGGCTTCTGAAATATTTATTAACTCTATTCACAATAATATTGCGACTGCATCTTGTAAAAACCGAGTTGAAGTAGAGATGGAATATTTCGAAACATAAAAATTTTAGAGGCACGTAAGAAAATGCGTTTTAGCTCTTTCGATACTACACAGAAACGCTTTCAGACTGCATTTGGTATCTCGAATCAGTCGAAGATCTTTGAATGCATGAATATCAGTCAGATTGAAGTATACATGAAGAGAAAAAAAGCCGAGGAATTTTTTCAAGAACAACCAATAATGAAGCTTAAGGTGGTTCTATCGATATGAGAGTAAAAGCAGTTTTGTACGAAATTTTGCAAGAAGTACCTTAAAACATTGTTAAAGACTCGCTGATGCATTAACGAAGGAACTAAGTTTTCACGTATTTAATAAAAAAATCCATTCTCCAAAATTCGATTATGAATTGTGAGTATGCACTTCGTTAGTGGTTACACGATCTACACGAACCATGGAGTACCACCAGCCAATTCAATTCCCGTTAACCAGTAGATGCTTAGCATGAGAGAATTCAATTTTCATCATTCAACCAGATTTCCACCATTAAATAGTTTTGGTAGCACGCCTCGTGTTCGTCATTCATGTGAACCACTGAATCATTTAAACGATTCTCCATTAGCTTAAATAAATTCATTGGAGATAAAGAGATAATTATGAAATAAGAAGCTTTATATAAGCAACAATGTGATAGCAAGTAGAGTATTAATATTGCATGAGGCATTGAGAAAAAAAATGATTATAATGTGAATAATAATAACGAAAATCATAATGCAAACAAAACAAAGAAAAACGTGAAAGATGCAAAATCACATAGTAATTGTTTTTGACATTATTGATTCGCTTCATTAATTTCATCAGACATCAAAAATTCGAAACAGAGCTTCCAAAAGTTGAGAGAGTAGCAGCGGTGGTGATTTCAGGTGGAAGACCATTCCAAAATTTCCTCGCTGATACCACAAACGACCTTTCAAATATTGTGAGCCCAACAGCTGGAACAATCAAAGTATTAGTACAATGACGCCACGTCATTGCGCAAATGACTAGTCGAGAACTGAATGCGAAGACTCGAGCTATTTTTGGTTATTAATGAGTTTGATTTGTTCTCTCCGAACTAACGTTACAATAGACATATATATCGTTGAGGAATCAAGAATTAAATCACGTACACGTGAATTCACTCAATTTGGCATTCAGGCGCTCTCTGCCAGCCAAAAACATCCCAGTAACTATTGAGATTTAGAGCAAAAGTGCTTTAGAACCACTCACTGTTAAGCTTCAAGCTTTTCCTCTTTGTCCATTCTCCTTCTCTGGTGCTTTCGCTCTTCCTCGACAGCATTAATACGATCTACAGAGGACAAATGTAGTCTCTTGAGTTCTGCGGGTTACATACACCCAAAATGTAAGGGAGAATGGATTTTGAGGAGGATGGGGAAGATCCGTAGTGGATTTTGGTGTTGTGTGAAGCCACTAGACCATTCGGTCTCTTAAAACCTTGATTCTCTCCTTTTTAATTTCATACTTAATGAGATTTGTTTGTGCTCTATGTTTGTTACAGGATACCAAACCGAAAGGAGGTCAGATGAATACAGAAATGCCAAAGCTGCGTGAATTTAAATTACGATGATGCGGGAAAGTTGGCAGCGTACTAAACGAAAGTCGTACGATTCTGATAATAAATGGAATCGTTCACTTTATACAACGAGCTTTCCAATTATTTATTCTATACTGATAGCAGCATGGATTGGTGTACAAGAGGCTAGTGCATCTGATTGTCCACCACCAAATAAAATTCGTGGATGTCCCTGCTATAATTTTGATGATGGGCTTATTCTAGAATGCGCTAAAGCCAGTGAAGAGTCGTTGAAGATAACGCTTGCCAATGTTATGAGTGTTTCTAAACCGAAAGGTTCGTATTCTGTTCAATTATTAATTTCGAATGTCTTGTAATGGAGTTGTCAAGGAAAAGATAATACACCGGAATCAAGATGACGAAGAAACTTATTTCGGGAATTTGGGGATCGCATTGTGAGAAAGCTGAATTGGGTTGTTTTGATTCCCAATTCCGGGGACTTTGGAAATGGGTTTTCGTTTATTATAATATTTTTCAAATTAAAATACCTGACACGCCAGGGACATATTTGACTTCGGCCATCTGCCGCTAGGGGCAGTATAAACGTGAATAATGTTCTCGCCGTAGAATCAAAAGGGCGTAAGTGCCATTTTTTCTTGCTGAACAAACAAAGAATGTAAGTTACTATTCTTATGAAACATGAGTGGAGATTCAATTTTTTTAGATTTTTAAAAAATGGCACTTACGCCCTTTTGATACTAGGGCGATACTGTAAAAAAGATCTCTTGATAAATTATCTCATTTATAAGATACTCTTGAAAAATTTACAGCAACTATCTAACATATTCTCTTCCAAAACTTCTGAATTCTCTGAGCTTCTATTCTTTCATCCGATCAATTTTCTAATTTTCAGAAGCAGTAGTTCAATCCCTGAGTATCTACGAATTGGACCAAAAAGTTGAGGAATTGCGGCCAATTGTATTTCCAAACGGTATAAAAATGAGAAACCTCCAAATATCCCATTCATCAATACGTGAAATTGACGATAATGCATTTGAACGATTAGCACTAAGGCTAGAATCGCTCAGCTTAATTTCTGGTAAATTACAACAAGTACCGCAAAAAGCACTTGCTCCATTGAAACGATTGAATTCCCTGGATTTGGAGGGAAATCATATTCCCGATTTACCGAGCTACAGTTTCTTCGGTTTATCACTGATAAAACTGAACCTGAAGGCAAACGAAATTGGAAAAATATCAGAGTACGCTTTCTCCGGATTAGAGGGCACAATGAAGGACTTAGATTTGTCGGAGAACAGAATAAGAATTTTTCCAATGACATCATTAAGAAGACTCGAGCATTTGTTATCTCTGAAATTAGCATCGAATGAAATATCGCATTTACCAGATGATGGTTTTTCACGTTTAGATATTCTCAACTATCTCGACCTAAGCTACAATAATTTCGAGGAAATACCAGTTAACTGCTTTCGGTGCTGTCCAGTATTAAAAACATTATCATTGTACTACAATTCAGTTGAACTAGTAGACAAAGATGCATTCATATCTCTAATTCACCTCGAATCAATTGATCTAAGTCACAACAGAATATTATTTTTGGACAAAGCAACATTCCGTGCCAATGAAAAATTAAAAACCATCGATCTCAGTCACAATCATCTGCATTACATAAAAGGTATATTTGCGCGTTTACCAGAATTGAAAGAATTATTTTTATCTGAGAACAACATCATCGAAATATCATCTGATACATTCACCGGTAGTAAAAATTTATTAGTCCTCGATTTACAACACAATGCGATAAGGAAACTCGATTCCCACGGTTTATCGTCATTAGAAAAATTAGCGCAACTACATTTGAGCGATAATTTCATTGACAAATTGCCAAGTGATTTTTTAAATTACTGCGAAAATTTATCAACATTGTCATTGGATGGTAATAACATACGTGATTTGGAAGTTGGTACATTTTCGAAAACGAAACAGTTGAGAGAATTGAGATTACAAGACAATCAAATAACTGAAGTTAGGCGCGGTGTTTTTACACCACTACCAACATTACTCGAATTGCATCTGCAAAATAATGCAATAACTGATATGGAAACTGGTGCATTAAAGTCATTACATAATTTACAACACATTAATTTACAAGGCAATTTATTAGCTGTTCTTGGTGATGTATTTCAATTAACAAATGAACCAAATAATAATGGCCACAGTGGCTCACTTGTTTCAATTCAATTGGACAACAATGGCCTTGGTGTACTTCACAATGATTCATTCCGTGGACAGGCATCAGTGCGGATTATGTGGTTAGGTCACAATAGATTGACGCGACTTCAAGCACCACTGTTTCGTGATCTGTTACTTGTCGAGCGTCTTTATTTGACTAATAATTCGATATCGCGTATCGAGGACAATGCATTTCAGCCAATGCAAACATTGAGATTTTTAGAATTAAGTATGAATAGACTGACGCAGGTTACTGGTAAGACATTTTCGGAATTACGTGAACTCGAGGAATTGCATTTGCAGAATAACGAATTACGGAAAATCGAGCCGTATGCATTTACAGCACTGAAACGTTTGCGAGTTTTGAATTTATCGAATAATCATCTTAATATACTTCATAGTAAGATATTTCAAGATGGCTTGCCATTGAGAATTTTGAATCTGAAGAATTGTTCAATAAGCGTCATTGAGGATGGTGCATTCAAGGGACTAAATAATATTTATGAAATGAATTTGGAGTGGAATCTTTTAGAAACTACGACACTCGAGAGCATCGATATTCCTGGATTGCGTATTATTCGACTATCGTACAATAATTTCAGTGAAATCACCGGTAAATCATTGAACAATCTGCCGTCACTGCAGCAAATTTACATGGAGGGCTCTTACATCAGGGAATTACCATCAAATACATTTTCAAAGAATAAAAATCTAGCTAAAATAATGCTATCCAATAATTTATTACGTACATTACCGGGAACGATATTCACCGGTTTAGAATCATTGCGCGAAGTTAAATTGGATGGCAATAGATTTCAAGAAATACCGTATGATACTTTCATTAATTCATCGACAATTGAATTTTTATCAATCTCAAACAATATATTACTTCACATTAATGCATCGAGATTCAATGGTCTAACTAATTTACGCGAACTCGATTTAAGCGGTAATTATATTATTTCATTATCGGGTTTTGCTGCTGCCAATTTTTCCCGATTAATAACAATTAATCTTAGTAATAATCATTTAACTGCCTTACCACATAATTTCTTCATTCATTCGAATGAATTGAGAAAAATTGATTTAGCTGGTAATAAATTTCGGCAAATACCAGATGTCTCGTTGTCTGGTAAGAATATACCGAATCTTGGATGGTTGAATGTAACGTTGAATCCATTGATGAGAATACGTGAATACAGTGTAGACACGAAGTATCCATCAATTGAGGAAATCCATATATCAAATACCAATCTGACAATAGTAACTACTCAAGATTTTGAGGCGTTTCCAGCATTACTACATCTATTCGTCAGTAACAATTTGATATCACGCGTTTCACCCAGTGCATTTCGTTGTTTACCGCATCTGCTGACACTCGATCTGAATTCAAATGAACTCGAATCATTACCACAAGAGCGACTAATGGGTCTAGAACATCTGAAGCTACTGAATTTGACTCACAATCGTTTGAAAGCACTCGAGGATTTTCCGAAAGACTTGAAAATGCTGAGGAGACTCGATCTCTCGAATAATCAGATCACTTCGATATCGAGGAGCACCTTTCAACAGCTTGTTAATCTGGATGAATTACATCTATTTGGTAATCGGATATCATCTATATCGGCGGATGCATTCAGATCATTGAAGAAATTACGTGTACTTGATGTGAGCAGAAATTCACTCGAAATCATACCGCTGAATGCATTTAAACCACTCGAGACGCAGATGAGAAGCCTACGTGCTGATGGTAAGTTGGCGAATATTATCTGTGCTTAGTGCAGAACTCAAGCCCTCAAACTCGCGAGTCATTGATTATTCTCAACTGCTTCGTATTTCGGAGTGCAGAAATACGAAATGAGTCAATTTCACTCGCAATTAGGTTTCTGACGTCCGCTATCTTTTGATTCCACGGTTTCTGAGTATTTCGGGGATTGTGATAATGACGGTAACGTAGTCATGGCCTGGGATGAAAGACGAGGTGATTACCTGTCCATTTCACATAAATGCACTTTGTTCCTTGTGAAAGTCGATGCACGGAAAAAAAGATACCTGATTCTCGTAGTTCTTTCAAATGTTTGTGTTTCCTTCAATTTTCCCCTGACAATCCATTTGATTTAGTACGAAATCGAGAAGAAGTAATCTCATCTTTCATCTGAAACCAAAATTAACGTGCTCCAACTGTTCAAACCGGATATATATCCGAGAAGAGAACAGAAAAATTTTAAACTCGAGAAACTTTAAATTCCCGAACACTACTCGATCAATGAAACCACCAGATGTTCGGAAGAAAGTTCAGAAGAGTTAATACGTTCCCTCCCTTCCTCAAACTTCAAAACTAACAACAGACTTTCAGAATAATTCTTTTAACAGAGAATCCACTTCACTGTGGTTGCGAATCACAGGAACTTTGGGAATGGCTGCGCGATCATCAGAAATTGATAAGAAGCAGTGTTGAACGTAACAGAGGCAATGGTATGGGCATCGATGAGGATGAAACAGGCATGTTGAGATGCGAACAACCAGCTGAATTACGTGGACTCATATTTCTTGATCTTGATCCTCACGCATTCTGTTCAGCGCCGTTGGTATTAAAAATAGCCATTCAGGACATACAGCCATTCTCAGTTGTTGTATCGTGGCAGAGTAGAAATCACACGGGCTTGCATGGTTATCAAGTTGCTTATCATGCAATTGATCGTACTGATGAGGTAATAAATTGCACACTTATTCATGAATTCTAATTACAACTAAAACTGTGCCATTCTTCGCATGAATATTATACTATTAATTAATCCATTTATCTGAATTCACAAGTACATGGGAGCAACGATTTTAACTGCTGAAAGGAAGAATAATGGGGATAATTTGAAGCATAAATAAATTCTTGAAGCATTATATTAAACTTTCAACTTCAAATCATGTGCACTTAATAGCCTTTTAATGTATCTAACGTTAGTTCGTACAAACTTATTAACTTGATTCTGCAAATATTTTACAGAAAGTGAAACTTTTCGTGGGAACTCAGTCAATTCTACTTTGGTCCTTTAATCAAACTTTTAAATGCCAATTTAAACGGAGTAAAAGAAAAATAGCCCTTGTGAAGGAGGGAAGAAACTTCATTCCTATTAACCAGTTGATTGCCGAAGTAGGATGCACATTTAAAAAAATTATTTTTTTTGTCAAAATGATCATAATGCATCAAAGTAAGATAAATTATGCAATGAAAGTAATCATTTCAATTTTATAAACAGCTAGAACGAATGTTCAATGTAGTGAACATTGGCACTGAACGCTCTCCCGAAATCTCGTTTTTGAATGAGAAAGAAAATTCAAATATAAAAGTGAATTTTATTGTCGAATAAATTAAATTAAAGCAATTTTCTGCTTCTGAATCATCTCCATCATTAATCAGAAATGAAACTTCTTCAACATGCGTTTTCTGCTTTCTTTAAATCTTTGACTGACGCATCTGACGATCAACGAACTTGCCAAATATTTTTAAACGTTATATTTGAAATAAAAATCGATGCGAACATCGCTTTTCTTTGTTTTTGCATCATTCTTCGTTTTTCAACGAACAGTGAGCTCAAATAATATTTCTGATTTAAATCATAAGACGTGAAACCCAATGTCCCCTACAGCGGACAAAAACAGTCAACGTGTTAATTCAGTAGTGGAGTAATTTAAAATTGTCATCGATTTTCAGAATATCTCGAGATCATTAATTAATTAAATCTAATAAAAAAATTTCTATCATTCCAGGTACATGGGAAAATACTCGATCCGCATTCACGTTCCGTCAAATTATCAAAATTGTCTTCCAACATGCAGTACCTAATTTGCGTAATAGGATTGGGTAATTGGCAGAGTGATAACGATGAGAAACCATCAATCGTTAAATTCAATTCATCAAACAGTGATATATTCGAATCAGACTCAATACCAGAAATGATCGATTCACCAACGAGTTTATGTACAAAGGTAAAAACACTTGAAACACCAAGCACAATAATATTAACCGATGGTTCAGCAATAACTGATAATAGCGGTGTTGCGAGTGTTTTGACACGCAGATTGGGCCTCATTGTTGGCTGCTGTATGGGTGTTGTTGTATTCATTATTCTCGTATCCGTTCTTGGTTATTTGAAGGTCAAGAAACAGAGGGAAGCAGTGAAACGTGATCAACAAGTAATACCCCCTGAGTACATATCCTATCGTCATTTTAGTATACAAAGTGGTGATGCTAGTAATAATACACGTGTCAATAATAATCATGATACTAACCAAACCGGTTTTGTTAATAATGTTGGCCAAACTACGTTGAATTTATAGCATCAGCCACGTGATCCTGCAGGCGGAACAGCAATTGCTAATGTTTAATGTGTGTTTCATCGAAATCCTGACAGGATCATTATTCGCGAAATTAGACTGCTATCCTTCATTGGTCACGTGACGAGCTGAGCGTGACGCCTGTTACAAGGGATGCCGGAGTATGATTTGATGAAGTGGCTTTTCATGAGGGACATTAAGGAAGGCATAGTAAGTTACGAATTTTCGAACCCATTATTCAACAATATTTGTGAATTTTTTGATGAAATTGGAGTAGCATCGACTTTCTAATCATCTTCCCCAGTCATTGGTACTCTTGTATCATTAAAAAAAACATAAATATCATCGAACCATGGGTTTGAAAATTCGATAGATACAAGGCTTTTCGTTACGCCTGAAGGTGATCCTACAATGAAGGCGCGTCATTGATTTGGGGAACTGCATTGGTCATTTTAAGAGTGGGCGTGACTAACAAGCGATGTCGATTCTTTTATTTTCACCTTCTGCTTATTGAAAGTCAGTGATGGCATTTTTCAAATTTCTCAGGAAAAAATTGCCCTGCCAACATTTCTCATGATAAAAATTTCTGTATTAAACTTTTTGTATTAGAAATTTCGTTCACAAAAAATTGTGTCCGATAAATTTTTTCATGAGAAATTATGTCCCAGAACCGACTATCGAACATTAATAATCGTTGATTCAAAATAAAATCACATTGCCCTCCACACATTGATGGTTTCTCATGAATTAATAATGCAATTCAATGGAAATTGCACTGAGAACAATTTTGTGGAATATTAATTTCAGACTGTGAAGATAAAAAATATATTCCAAATTAAATTAACGTCTCAGTGGTGAAATAAAATACGGTAAATGAATGTGATAAATTAAGTTCTGTGAATGTGTCTACTAATTTGTATATTTGTGATGAGAAAATTCACTGGAAGGGTGAAAATAAATAAAAAAAAACGAGGGAAATTAAAATGGATGGCTTCGGAGATGCTTGTGAATAAAAGTGAGGGAATGAATAGCAGATTTGCGAATTATGGATATTTTGTATGAAATAAAATGTAAATGATTTTTTTACAAACTTCAACGAATACACAAGTTCATTGTTCAGTGATAAATAATTTTGTGATAGAAATTTAAGGAATTATATTATAATTATGATGATAAATTAGGAAGAACTACGATGGAACGTAATGTTTCACCGTGCTCTACGCTTTTTTCCATGACATCTTGGACATTTTTTCGGGGTATGAAAATTATAATTAACATTGTGCCATAATTGCATATTTTTCTCTCTTCTGTATATTCTCTTTTTTTCTTGGAATAAAGAGAAGAAAGATAATAGGAACAAGATTAAATTTCTTTGTTAATGAAATGAATTCTGTCTATTGATTTTGTCAATTAATTGAAGAAAAATCATTTTTCGAATTATTTTTTCCTTATTATAAATCTAGAATATTATTTTTTGAGGTAAAACACGATAAGTCGATTTTCGCTGCCAATTGTTTTTTTCAAATATCTCAGAAACTAATGGAGATACGTCCTTTTTGTTCTAATGCTTTTTTGTAGCTCTTGAAATTCTCTAAAAAAAAGCATTAGGACAAAAAGGACGTATCTCCATTAGTTTCCGAGATATTTGTAAGAGAAGATCGGCAAAAAAAATCGACTTATCCTGTTTTACCTCTTCACTACTGAATTACCAACTAAAATCCACTGTGCGTTCTATTCCTATCGCCCATTTTCATTCACCTCACCATTCTCTCAGTGAAAAAGAGACGGAATTTCCCGGCAGAGATGATAATTTAGTAGCGAAGGGGTAAACCAAGAGGAATGAGTTTCATCCGGAGTTTTTTTCGTAAAAAATCTCGGAGTTCTAAGAGAATAAAAAAATTGATGACGTTTTGTAGACCCGAATGCAGCCTACAAAAACGCCTCCCTAAAAAGCTTCGTAGGTTCATTAGATCTCGAGATATTTTCAGAAAACCGCCGAATGAGACATAGATTTATTACGTTTTGCGAAATTAGTTCAAAGTTTATTGGAGATAAAAAATAAAAAGTGATTCCTCTTTTATTTGTGCTTGAGAATTAAAGGCGGCAGTTCTTAATTGAATCCTTTAATTCCATCCATGAATAACGAAGGAATGAAAAATTGTTGAAATCCACATTCTGGAGAATTCCGTTGAAAATTCATGTGAAATTAAAATATTGAACTTTTTGTTCATCACAAATACTAACGGTGCATCGAAACTGGGTCAATCACCTACTTTTAACATCAGAAGCTATATCTAACTGTATTTTCACTCGAAAAAGTAGTAGGAAAAATCAAATGGAGATTCGAAAGGTTTCTAAAAAAAAGAAAAAACTCATTTCATTACATTTTTATAATGTAAAATTATTCGTGACTTTCTATTTATCTTCCGATCCGTTGCATATTTTCCCTCCATTCCATTCAATGGTGACCCAATGAACCCATCTTCATGTGATCAATATTTGATATTTTCGTCGTAAAGAAACAGGAGAATGTAAGTTCAATAATCGAATGCAGTTTATTTCGAGAATATCTCAGAAATTATTCGGTCTACGAAAGTTTATTAATAGACATTTTTTTTTAGCTTATTGAATTCTCTTAAGAAAATTTCTTTTTAGCGATTGTTACATATTGTCGCCCTAGAATCATAAGGGCGTCAGTGCCATTTTTTTTTGCTGAATAATAGAAGGGCGTAAGTTAGTATTTTTAAGAAAAAATGAATGCAGATTCGATTGAAATCTCAATTTTTTCCTAACAGTGTACATAGGGGAAGGTGGGGTAAAATGGGCTCTCCACCAAAAATTAATATTTCAGTGTTGCAACATTCTAGGAATAATTTCGCTGAAAATAACACGAACGGAGAATCAATGACTCACAATCAATTGAGAGACGAATAATTTCAATGCTCAAACGTGATTCGAATCCACATAATTACCGCAATATTGCAGGTCCATTCATTAGTAAATCCATCGTGTCCAAAAATATGGAAAGCGTTATGCATAATTCTCCGAAAAAATTCCAATAAAAATCGTAAACGAAAATATATTAAATTCAAAGCTCCATTTAATTAAACAATTCTCTTAATGTTTCATATAAATCCACTCTAATCGCGGAGCCAAAAGTTTACAACTCAGTAGCAAATGAAATTACGATAAAAGCACATTAATCTTGGCGCTGTCACTTTGCCTTAATAAATATAGAAATAGTGAAATGGAGTAATTTATTTACGACGCAAAAAAAGGACAGGAAATGTGCAACATCATGCTCAACAAAATAGGGCGCGACTGCATCCTGGGTAATATTTTCAAGAGAATTAAATTCGCGGCAAGTTGAAACCGAATATAACAATGCTTAAATAAACTTTTAAATTCTCAAATTGGAAAATTCAATCGATTTATTTATTACTCCGGCAAAAAATACTAGGATTTAGGAGCGGGAAAAGTGATTGAAACAACCAAATTTTTCATTTTCCTCGAAACATATTCTATTGCATCAATGCAGATTTTGTTGCGGGAAATAAACTGTTTTTTGGAGGAAAAAAAAATTTCTTGTTTGGTAAATATGTACTTAGCTGTTAATGGAAAAATATTCAATTGAAAAAATTGTTGGATACTCAGGTATCCAATACTTCTACTACATCTACCATCTTGTCCTCCCGCACTTCAATTTCTCGAGTCAATGGCCCGGTTGGATGAATTTAAGTGAAGTTATTTGATTATGAATTTGAATTGATTTTTCGGATGAATTTTACCTGAAGGAAAATTATTTCTTTCATTTATCCAGAAAAATGAATAATTATTTATCCTCTTTTATAATATATAATAGCCAGCAGTATTATTTTTTAATTTACTCCATCTGAATTTTATTTCGTTTCATTCCAAATTGACAGAATCACTAAAAATAAAAAAAGTTAATGAATAAAACGTCAAAAAAATGACATTTAAAATCCCTCGAAATAAAAAATTTAATTGAATAACCAAACATCAATAACTTAGTTTCGCTTCGAACCAAATCTCTATAAATATTTCCTCGCTCTAATTCTGCGATATTTCCAAAAAAATTATCATTTATATCACCAAAGAAATTTTTCATTTCGAAATTAATTTTAGTTTTCGCCAATAATTCAGTAAAACAGAATAAGTCGATTTTCCCTCCCAATTGTTTTCGTCAAATATCTCCGAAACTAATGGAGATACGTCCTTTTTGCTCTGAACCTTTTTTGTAGCTCTTGAAATTCTCTACAAAAAAGCATTAGGGCAAAAAGGGCGTATCTCCATTAGTTTCCGAGATATTCGTAAGAGAAGATCGGCGAA
>JABSMS010004470.1:0-15996 GCA_018902275.1 Aleiodes sp. PSUC_FEM 10030003
CCCCTTCAAATCTTGACCAAAAACTCGAATTTTCAAAGAAATAAAAAAAATTAATTTCGAGCAATGTTTTTTTACTAAAATTTCCTCAGCTTCCCAATGAAATCATCAGAAAATCTCTATCCCGAACCGTTCAATTCGAGTGTCCATTTTACCCCACCTTCCCCTATTTGTTGAAGAAAATTTCCTCGAGTTTTTAGTGGAATAATTGCAATTTAATTCCGTTAAATACTCAATAATTTCCTTCGATTTTCAATATCCATTCCACTCTCCGTTGTTCTATTCTGAGAGCAGAAATTATCATTCAATCTCAGAAGAAGCAAATGAATTTTTAATCAAATACCGAAAATTAAATTTTGGCATATCACATCCATTAGGAATTTCCCTAACTTCCTGATGAAGGCATTGAGAACGGTCTCACTCTAATTGTTCTCCAATAACATACGAAACGGTTTGGCTAGAATTAACAATAGCTGACTTTATTCATAACGAGATGGAACAATAAATTGAAGCTCACTAAGGCTGAAATTCAGTATTCGGTATATCCCAGGATATTCTAAAATCGATTGATGGTTATTCGTGTGCTTCTCCGAGAGTTAAATGGAGGGACATACGATACGTTTTGAATTTCTGACTCATGAAAAATTCGCTTCAACGAAAAAGCAACGCGCATGATCAGCAGCTTATGTATTTCAGAGATCTGAAATATGATTAATCAATGGTGGCCACTATTGGCTTTGGTTGTAACTGGTGCACGCATGAGAAATACAATTTCTGAAACACAAAGAGCCGAAGCTGAGGGAATATGCGAGAAACAATAAATTGCCGTGGAAGGAATTATGAATTAAACGAATAAGCCTAACAAAGGGTTAAATTTAGTTAGTAGAATGTATCAAAGGACCAAAGAGGAATGGGATCTCAGTGGATTCCAGGATTAATCGTAGGACGTGAGGCGTATTCTTTCCACTTTTACATTTTCCACCTTTGTAGGTTCAGCATCTCTGGCTCTCTCTTCCTCTTCAACATTCTTTGGTAACTTTGAGAGTAGTTAACGAGAGTCTCAGTGACGACGCTGTGGTGTGTGCCAATGATTTAATTGCACCTCAGGGATAACGTGGAGAAGAACAAGGAGGAGAAGAAGAAGAGAACAAGGAGGAAGAAGGCGGGGATCGTTAGATCAGATTACGTAGATTAGATAGAATCGATTAGATTCCACGTTAAATTTAGTAGCTCCTGATAACGGTTTCTGTTCAACATCAGTTGTGAATACACGGGAGCCTTGTGTTCTTATAAATAAATCCAGTGATTTATCATTCTTGGCATCTATATCGTTGAAGTCAATCACATTACATCATTATTTTTTTTCTCAATTCTCTTTTCTTCCCTTCATACCAACGTTTGGAATAATCGCACGGTCATAGCGGTAGCCAATTGTTGGACAGATCATCTGACACAGGAGAGAATGCCGATGGAGTAGTACAAGTATGTGTGTGCATGTATGAGCTACAAAGAAAGGGAAAAAAGAGGGAAGGAGAGAAAGAGCGAACATCCTCAACCTCTCCTCCACCAAGTAGTATAGATGGTTCTCAGAGGAGCGCAACGAGCAATAATTCAATTACCGTCGTCAGAGCATCAGGCCAAAGAACGAGGTCTCTCCAGCTACTAGATTCCTCGTACAAAATTTCCCAGGCCTCTGGTAACTGTTTCATACTCTCAAACGACTTCGCCTTGGTGTGCTCCAGGTGGAATAAAAGCTGACCGGGTCGCCGCCACTATGTATAGATACTGAAGGTGGATAGTCCGAGACACGGCGTGCCACTTTGGCTTTTCTATACTAGAAAATCTTTTCTCGCGGTACACACTTGGCTCGGCCCACGCTTTTATTTCTCACGCGCCCAAGCCAAGTAGCCGCATGGTATTCCTTGTAGACTTATGAGATGAAACAGAGTCTATACTAACTGTTTGTATAGAGTAAGAGAATACCGTGACCGTCCCTGTCGTAATTAACGAGCCTCCATTAACGTCTATAATATCGCAATGATATCCGTTACGAGTTTGCCAGTGTTTACCATCTCTCGTGACCCTCTACTAATACACGTCGATGATAAACAGTATATTTTTGTGGAATTTAGCACCGATAACTAACACCGTTTGATTCAATGGGCCTCGCTTTCTTTGCTTGTTGAATCGTGCAGAGAATTTCAAAGCTCAATTTTTAAATCATTCGTGTATAAATACTGAATCTATTTAAAATGATAAAGATATTCGTATCAGCCATTGGAGCAAATGAACGTTTCAAATTTAAATGTGGAAGTTCAAGGGAATACTCAATTTTTTATTCATTTCAAAGTTTTGAAGTGATTCTTTCTTCGATTTCATATCTGGAAACTGTATTACTGGAGAGTAACGTGAAAAAATTGAAAATTTCATACTATAAAAACATGAAAAAACCAACTAAATGAGATAGACTATCATTGAATTAAATACGACTATTTATTTTACTCAACGCGAGAACCATTTTTCATGCAAAACACTTTTTTTTCATATCTCCAAAGTGTTCACCAATTAGCATTTATAAATTATGCAATCAAAGTGAATTCCAGAGAGTAAAAAATCCCCGTAAATACAACTATATTGAATTAGTTAATATAAATAATGAATTGGAACAGTTTATTCATCCCACATTTATGATGTAACCCGACCCCTATATCCGAAAATAAACGCTCGAATATCCGCCCACTTGAATACAAGTTCTTTTGATGGTAGAAAAATAAAATGAGATTGATAAAAAAAAATTGGCCACCAGTTCAACGGTACTTTTGTACACAAGGCAGGTTCAACTGCACTGTCCACTATTATAATGTGGGACGAAACGTGCTCACTGACCGGCAATCGTAAGGAAGTACGCCCCATATATATATACGTCCTCATAACCACAATACTTGAAAAGATGCTTCTATTAACTTGGGTAAATATGGGTTTGATCATCCTCTTAGTCATATGATTTTTTTTATCTTTTCTTGATATAAAATTCATCTCAATGAGTCACGTGCCAATGACATATCATTATGGTGAGCAATCTCAAGTAGTAACCGAAAATTCGTAAATTCACCGTTTTTTTTCGTTATGACAATTCAGCAGACATTCAATTTTGTTCGAGTGTTTACTTTAAATTTGAATTTCGAATATCGTTCGAATTGTGTGTGGGAAGAGAAGAAATTGGATTTACAGATAGTATGAAAACGACGACGTAATCGACGAATATGATAGTCCAAGTTTACCATCATGATAATCGAAAATCCCCCGAGATTTTGGTTGCGAGATTCACTGAGTGGGTGAGAGAGTAGGAGGCAGTCAAAATTGGGTGAGGTGGAGAGAAGTTAGTGGCAGGTCAATGTCCTACCAAATAGGGAGCCTGGGAAAAGGATTCATGAATATTCAAAATCAAGTGGCTGTCTTTCTCACTCAACACACGTGTAAAATGAAGAGAAGGTTGAGGGTATGGCGTAATGCAAACCTTGCGCCAAGCGGTTATCGTGTCACCGGGCGTTGTCCATGATTTGGTCTCTTGAATTAGCCCCAAAATTCACGATATTCGGAGCGTACTGAGTGAAATCGATTATTGGCTTCAACAACAGAAAAATTTCATCCCGGATGTATTTATCATTTGAATCATCGACTCTACCTTTTAGTTCTTATCACGTTATTCTTCATCTGGTTTTATTCTTAAATTACATTTTCTTCGTACTTTGTGGCAAAGTCGCAGAGAGATGAGGAAGGAACCATTTTTTCATCCACAACGTTCTTTCTTCTATGTACTTTTCCTTCTATGTACGGAAAAGATTTCACGTACAGTACGATAACTAGGATAGTTTATGTTCCTTTCTCCGAGATCTCTCTATCACAAAACCTCGGTGGATGGCGCCTTAAAATGTTCCATACAGTCGCTCCCAAGGTCGTTATTCATTTATGTGCGTTTAACTCGTTTATGATCTCAGAAACTTTTTCTATACATTGTGCAGGTCATTGCCATTGCTCAAATTGGATAATAATTATTCGCGAATAGAATTGTTTAATTACTCTCTGCCGTGAAAAATCACAAGTAAAGTACTTTAAAGTCAAATTTATCATTCTCTCACGAATTCATAAGTGAAAAAATCCAAATGAGAAATGATAAATAAAATTAAAACATTTGTTCCGGATGCATTTTCATTTAAGGGCGATGGTGGAGTGGAAGTTAAAAGGACACGAGGAAAATGTTTGGGGTTGTGAAAATGCCAGGGTAAGAGCGACACATGAAATTAATGGCGGCCACAGTCAAGGATAAAGTGGTGTGTACGAAAAGCTCCCTGCTATCCAGGATATGCCAACGGGTTAAAACGCCAGTGCTACATGCTCCTCTTTCTCTGTTGCTTTGTACAAGCATTCTCCCTCTCGACAAGGAGAATGACTAGCTTTTCGTAGAGTCTACGTCGGGAGGAGTGTGTCGTCGCACGATGCACCATCACCGGCGTGCCCGCGTAACTGCGTTCAGTAAACACAGCAGTAAGTTACCCCGGGTGGTGGAAAACGACTCTTACCATGACAGTGCAAAGTTTGACGCTCTATCCCTGCTTCAGTGCTCCATCCCCTTTCCCTCTCGCGTTCTCTCTCTTCTGCTGTTTCATGGAGCTAGCATCACTACATGTACCAGTGACTGGCTTCTATGAACGTTATACAGTGTCCCACGTGCTTGTTTATTCCAAAAAGCAATTATGTCCCGGCAGTTATGTAACGCGTAACATGCCAACATTTTATTCTCATTTAACCCTCCTCGTTTCGACTGTTTTCACTTGCCCCGGTTGTGCATGGTTTTTTGGAAAAAAAGCTTTTTTCATTTTTTTTTATCTTCCAACTCGCTGGTAATTATCAGCAATTCTCGTTTACGCATCACATGTGTGTGTGAATGTGGCAGAATTCGCGTGGGAATAGGTACTTTTACTGTCCGGGGAAACGGGTTATACTGTGGAAGAGGGCAATGCGAATTATCCGTAAATATTGATCCCCAGTCCAAACTTCCGTAGGTACGCCCGTGTCGACATTCCGGTTTCCATTGTAACATTTGAAAAATTTCACCATTCTTTCATTTTTCTACTCGCTTTTTTTCTATTTCTCTTTTTCCATCCCTATACAGCTCATTGTATATAACGTTTGACCAATTTGAAAGCGCTTATCGTTTCGGAATCGATGCACCGAACGAGTGCATGACCCAAATATATATAAATATTCCCGAGGGACGGAATCGAGATACTCGTGGTATCCGATTTACTATTTCAAGTGCCCTCAATACTCGTAAACCTCGGAAATACTATCTAAGCAAAATCAAAACTCATCAGATTGAAGCCATTGTATTCTGATTTCATCTTCAACATTTCTTTCCCTCCCCCTCTCTTGTGTACCGAAAGAATAAGATGATTAAACGAAATGATTTAATCTAAACTCAGAGAGTTTAACCGGATCTTCATCATCTTATTACCCGTGGGAATATGGCCTCTGGTTACACTGCCTGTTATCAACATGGAAACTGAGCTTAATAGAGCAGGATTATATGTTGCAGCGATGCGTACCAGTTTTGTTGGGCGATATAGAGTAATGAAAACTTATGCTTTATCAGAAAAACGAGACTGACGAAAACACAGTTAACTGTTTGATAAGTTTGAATTTAATATGAACAGTTATTTCACGTATGGCTGATACCAAAATGAGATTCGTATCAAGAACTACTATTCAGTTCGTAGACATAGGGACAGAAATTGTTCATTGGTATATGGTTGTCTGTCACTTTGTCAATGTTTCGTATAATGTTATGCAGATCATGTTTCCCGTTAAAATCGGCTAGCCCAGTTTATGTGATAGGGAACCAATGACTGCTACTGGAAATAGTAGGTACCTGATAATCAGTCGATGCACTCACTAACTCTGCTGTGTGTTGACAGGACCACTCGGTACATAACAACATATGTATATATAGTCTATCCGGTTTTATGTCGATCGGTTGTATAATCAAACTGTCGATTCCAGTATGGCCAGTTTCACGATTGTGAATCCGGAGAGAAGAGGTGCGGGAGAACCTCTTTCTGGTAGCTACCGGTCCAGACCGCATGATCACGAATTTACGAGCGGTAGCCAGGCAGCTTTGGTGAATACCGGAAGCTCGTCTCGTTAAATTGTACGTCAACTATATCGTACATTCCATTCACGTAGACAAGAATATCGTTATCTACCGATTGCATATTTCAATTCTTAAATCTTCCATTTTCCAATTATTATCATTCGATACTCGATTTGTTTCTATTCCATTCATATTCCTCAAAGCTCCTGGGATGTCGAGGATATAAAAATATTCATTGGGCTTTTTATTCAGCGATATGATTGCGCATTTGGACAGCCGTCTCTCGGTGCTTATGTAGAGAATCAATTCCTTTTGTCGATGGTATTCGAGTGGAATAAAAATCTTTACTTCTCGTGCAGTTTTTATACGCTCACGACACTTGTGTGTGTGTGTCGCTGTCACACTCGGCAGACTGGAAAATCTTTACCACTACACGATGTCATTCCTATGTATTCTTTTCTTCTCGCACATTGTGTCATAGAATATTGACTGGCATTACATAAAAATATATTTTATGAATAGAATGTATCCCTTTACTGATGTTTGAAGAGGATAAGATAATGGTTTTTACGCACTTGCGAATTGGCACTGTCATTGCCAATTTGAATATAGATACACTCCAAGATCCAATAATTCTATTTTTCAAAATAAAATAAGACTGTCAAATACGAGATATGGATTGTTTGTAAGTTGACCGTTTCCACATGTATAATACATCGCAAAAATTTTTATCAACGTTTTGCAGCAGAGACATTTCCGTCCAAAGGAAATATATCACCAAGGTTTCGATAAAAACACGAGAGGCAATAGAGCTGTGTGAGATTGTCGGAGAAAAAAATATCAATGTGAGAGAGATGGATTGTGAAAAATAGTAGTGGCCATTTAGGATGAGAAGAAAGCTGTGAAAAATAAAAGATAAAAATTGTACGGATATAGCAAGTAGAAAGGGACATGCGTCTACGGTTAGATGCGTCTGTTTTTAATTTTCGATAGTCCATTTTCCTCCATTTTCCGTACGTTGATCTCTCTTTCTCTCTGTGAAAAGCAAGATGAATGTTTCTTTGGCCATGTAGCAAGAGAGGAGCCCGATGGGATACACCGGCTTGTGGCATTATACACGACTACCACTTTGATGCAACGACCACGCTAGTATAGACGGAGACATAGACAGAGAGAGAAAGCGAGGGGGAGAGAAATGGATAGGAAGGGCGGACGAAAAGGGTTGCCTAGGATCCATTAGTGAAGCCATTTGAATATTTGCAAACGGTGCAAGTAAAAGCTCCACTATGTGAGGTTAAAAAGATGTAATATACTGACGTGTCACTACCACTCTATCGTATTTTGAAGCTACGCGTGCAGACATTTCTCTCGTGCAAGTAGGCGACATTGATATATGTCTATATATAATATATATAACTGTCATTTTAAAGATTTTTACGATAACACCTTTATTATGTAAAGATGCGAGAAAAAAATGAAAATCAACGTAATTTTCAGGAGGAGCACTTTTTCTCATCAAAAAGTTTAGTACATAAAGGGAATAAGAAGAAATCTTCCTCCAACTTTTCAAATTGAATATATCCAAAAGTTTTGTGTACTAAAAGCAAGTGCCTCAAACTCAAAAATTCGATATAAACACAAAGCCACATTGTGTTTAAACTTTCATGACAGAATTCACTGCATTACCTTTTCCTTATATTTAGAAAACTAAAATGATTCACTTGGGATGATGAAAAGGAACCCACATAGTTTAACTGGATTAAAGCATTACAATGAAGCAGGATTATTCTGGTTTTATTGTGACTAAATTTCTTTGTGTATTCTCCTCGTCCAGTAGTTCTTGCTTGTATGTGCGGTTGTACAACCCTTGGAACGTTAAACTTGTGCATTCGGTTTTAGCTCTACAAGAGCAATCCTTTTTTGGGCCTGCTTTACTTAGTGTATCTCTCTGTGTGTGCATAGGGTTAAAGGAGGTACGAGATCGCACGTGCGATTTTGCTTGGTTCTGCGGTTCTTTCCTGGACATTTGATTGTGCACCAGGTTGTTCGTGACCTCCCTTCTTCCCCACTTCTCTTTAACTCCTCTTCGTCTCACTCTTAAACTACTTTGCCCGGTGTAATTATGAATTAACAAAAATTACATCTACAAATTGTGTAATCAGTTAAGTTTAATTATCGTATATTATGAGCATTAACATGCTTTAAAGAGTGGCATTATGAGAGATAATGTGAGAAAGGGGTAGATGAGTATTATATATTGCCAGCAACATTCGTGGGGATGCGATAGCTCCAAAATCCCGATTTGCGTGGTAACAGGTCCGTAACGTTTTAATTCGGCGTTTCGATTCGCTGGCTGATCATTGACCGCGACGATGCTCGCCGGCCCGGTTAGTTTCCCTCCTAGTTTTGCGAAACGGCCACGCGAATTCGCAATTTTGAACAGAGGTAGGAAGGGAGAAAGAGAGAGTGTGAGAGCTGGATAGCGTCACCTCAATGTTTTTTTTTTTTCGTTTTGTTCATGTTCTCGTTTAATTCCTTTTTTATTTCCTCGCAAATTCGATTTGCCGGCTAGTCGCGCAGGATGCATTCCCGCCGATTGGTGACCGTTTCCAAACGCATTATATTGCGGTATATTGGTTGTTATATTGCTGAGAATTCTTTGATGGAAGTCAACCAAGTAATTCGACGTATTGGTTTTTAGTTCAAACTAATATTATCAAGTTTCTGAGAATGAAAATTCTAATGTTTTTTACTCATGAATTGTCTTATTACCATGTAGTTACAGAAATGTCCTCAATGAATTGAGAGATTCAATAACCGTGAAGGAAGAATTAATTGAATTTCAGAATAGAATCATTTGGGTTAATCCCATCGAATAATAAGTTTTTATTGTAATCTCTCGTGTACTCAGAAGTGTTGGAATTGTTGTGGGAACCCTTCAGGTTAGGAGAAGGGGCCCATTTAATTTGACTCTGTATATATAGGGTACATACAGCACCTTCTCAGTTGGTGAATATCTTCTGGGACACACGGTTCCCTTGGATTATCCCAGAACGGAGATACTCAGAGTAGAAACGCCTCCAACTCGATCCCTGAACCTCTCTAGGGCCATTGTAATCTTCGTAGCTATTACTATTATATACTATATATACTATTTCTCCCTCTCTACCTATCTTCCTCATTCCTGTATGAAAACTAGTGTCTTCTCCATCGAGAGTTAGACACAGCCCAAACCCCGAGGATCACGAAGCAATTATACTCAGCGCACGTCATTCGTTGCCTTCAATTGCTTCAATTTCTGAGTTTAACTCACAAGAAACACCCCATACTCTGGTGGTTATTACCTGCTGTTCAACTCAGTGGCTTTTATGGACGCATGCTCAGCGCATATAAGATTTGTAACTTCTCTTACAACCTATAGCTATTTCAACATTCGCGTTAACGAGCCAAGTAATGTTGTCGTCATCATCGATATGCGCAAGGTTATTCATACACGATGTGCCGTAAACTTACATAATCGTGGCGATAGTGAGAAAAGTCCCGTAACAAGATATCCGACTTTCAATGAGCCTTCCACGACAAACTTAAACTTCTTATCCTTTTTTTTCTCTTATTTTCGTTACCTCATTCTCTCTGTTTTCTTCTCTGCATTCCCTTCTTTATCTACTTTTTTTATTCATGCTTTGACACTATCTTCGTTGTTCTTCCGGTCTCTTCCACTTCCTCTCTCTTTGTCAGTTAGACGCCGGTGGCTTTCTTCCTCCCGGGCATGATTCGCACTCCTTCATCTTATATACATCCTTGAAACACTTTCCTCATTCTTCTTTCTCGAAAAATTCAATTTTATTCCAACACAAACACAATTTATGATATCACATTACCAATAAATACTGCAACAGCTACTTGAATTTATTCTCATTGGTAGCTGAATTGTTTTTTAATGTGGAAAAGGAATTAACTTTATTAAATTCATTTATTCATTCTGGAATAAAGAATTTACTTAATTTTTTTTTCATGAATAATTTATAGCGCTTGCACAGTGATATCTTTAGTTGAAATGCCTTTGGCGAATAGTCGATCCGAGAAAATTAAGAAGTCTGTAAGGAGGGAGTGGGGCAAAATGGACATTTCAATGGAATGGTTTGAGATAGTTCTTTTTCCGAACTTCCATTGAGAAAAGCATGTGTCAGTATTGATATTTGGGAATTTTATGAACAATTTTACGTTTTTGCCCAAAATTTCCAATTTTTTGGGAATACCCCCGGGTCTAATTATCGTAGTGCAACAAGTCAAACATCAGTGTAACATTGAGCTATTTTTTATTGATTTTTTTGGTTTCGAATTCTTTTTTATTGATTTTCGACAAAATTCCAGCTCATTGTACGAAAAAAAGTTTTTCCATATCTCTTTCAAAAATTGTTGAAAATTAATTTGAACTCCAAGTCAATGAAAAATGAGCTCACCTTTCAAATAATTTAGCTAATTTCAAACCCGAATCCAATGTGTTCATTTCACCCCGGCTTCCCCTCTCTATAACGATTCTTACTTCGTCATTATTATCTTTATAGTCGAGTCTCGTGGGTATACGAATTCTACTGAAATCTCGATGTCCTCGAAGTCTCTTCCTCTCTATGCTTGCTCTCATGAAGCACAAGAGGAGGCGATCGTCGATTTCACGGAAGCACGTAGGATGCCACTGATGCACGTAGCAGTGTCTATATCCCCTCATATCCTTTTTCTATATGTGTATAAAGTATACGTGTACAAAGTGAATGTATACTGTCAGATCGCCAAAGATGATCCTCATATACGAATCCCCGCGTCGCGGTGCGCATCTTGACGCCCCGGGGGGTCCATCCTCGTCCAATTATCTCGTGTGCAAACCATCTATATCTATGTTGTATATACATATATATATACCCAAAGAATAGGACATTTTGCTTCCAGCTGGTACAACATGTGAAGTTGCCCTCGAAATATTTATTTCAGTGCACAGTGCGGGGGCAGGGAAACGTTTTATGTAACATTTATGCACAAAAATATAACGTCCACAAATATCTCTGGCTGCAACGAGAGTAGAGTGTATTCTTCAACGATCGAATGGTCATTGCTATCAACGTAACTGTAATACCTTCCGCAGGGCAGTTACATTCTACATCGACGTGAGTCCCACGCACGTGTGGGATTGAGCAATCTGACTGTGCATTGTGCGTGCACCGTTAATCCTGGCGCACGTCGATTGAGAAGAAGAGGAATACCAACGTACGTGTTCCTTTCTATTCTATCCAGAATTTAAAAAAACACGAACAATATCCTTTAATCTCCTTCAGGTGAATCGTTTACATATATGAATATGTTCCTTTCTTTTTTGTATTTTTAACTTCTCTTCTCTTATTCTTTCTTCATTCCAATATTTTAAGTATACTTTGGGAGCATTGGCCTTCATACGGTACAGATTTTGGATAACCGTTAAATTCTTTCACGCGATTACTCACAAAATTCAAGAAAATCATCTCTGATAGTTTTATATAATTATATAATTCGTGTGTTGAAGAGAAAACTCGATTGTATAGTCCTCGTGATGGATAAATTGGTGGGTTTACAAGAATTTACAGGTTTTCAAAATTGAACGATAACGAGGGTTTTGGCAACAGCTTTGAAAAGAAAAAAAAATTGACGAGGGTATATAAGGTAAAACGCGTGACCATTTCCGGGCGTCGAAAATTGAGCAATCTCAAACACCTATTCTGGTACAAATCGATTTGGAGAAATAGGATTGCACTGAATTGCAGTTTTTTTTTCATTTTTCCTCCTCAACTCAGTCACGTGGCTTGAATGCTACTACCTGAATCAAGGGTGGTACTCATATTTTTATTGAAAAATTTAGAGCAGTGCGCTTTGCGGAATGAAAATTGGAGAGGAAGAACATTGAAAAATTAATTAATTTGCATGTGCTGATTTGCAACAGAAAAATCGATTTTCATATCGTTATTACCTTCTGATTCCATTAGAGCATTCCGCTTGCCTTGGAAAATATTTGTTTAAAAAGTGAAAAGCAAATTGCTCACTGTTTGCCGAAGCAATTAAGTAAAAGCAATAGTTTCGCGATGCGCTCCGAAGCGGAAATGTCTCCGACCATTCTAATGATGCACTCGAAGTCACGACAAGACTACTTCATTTCTATGATGATTATGAAATTGAGAAAAACTGGTTAAATAATCTTATCGCTTTTTGTTACGCCAAATCACAGGCATTAATCATGTGAAATAACGTACTTCATTAAAATGCGGAAACATGTTTTTTTCCTCATTCTTTTTTCACTCCAATAAAGAGCGCAGGTGTGTTTGGAGATTTCTCGTTAACGTGTGAGTGAAAAAGATGAACGCCCAGTGTGTAGACACGTTAAATAGGTGTATATATAATGTATACATGCACAGTAAAGGGAAAGAAGAGATACGAGTGATGGCAGAATGAGAAGAAAAGAGAACAAATGGATGGGAGAGAGAAGGATAAGAATAGCTTGAGAGCGACCAGACATTGTCGGGCAAAAGGGTATAAAGGTAGGTGTACCCAAGGGGCTATTAACCGTTCGCAAACAATGATCTAGAAGCGGAAGTAGCTGAACGTCCGCCACAGCGTCTTATCGGAATTCCCGTCTCGGTTACGAGGCAGTAGAGTCGAGGACGTTGAAGGTGCGATATCTCCTGTGTGTACGTGTATACACATATCTGATGTTAAGGATACGTCTTTCGTGGGTGCTACCTTATACGTTCTAATTGGTTGAAACGAGCGAGATGACTAAGTCCAATGATCGACCAGTAGTCTCATAAAAAGTTCCTAAAGTATTATCATTTCTCTGTCTCTTTCTCTCTTATTATTAACTATTTTTTCAACTTTCTTTGCCTTCTTTCTTCATCATCTTTCACTTGGTCCCTGCTCCGAAAAACCTATTCACCGTATGATCGATGCGTCTTTGAAGCTATCTTTTGTGACGTAGAAGCAGAGTAAAAGGAAGGCTACCTCCCGACGTTTTTTCTGTTTCAATACACGAAGCACGTAGTTGGTGTCCATTTCGTTTCTTCTCTCCAGAGTAACCTCATCCACGTTCGCCCATTGGCCTCAACTTTTCTCCTTCTGATGCCACTACTATACCAATAGCAATCCAATGGCTTCTATTTTACTTTTATGTTTATTTTTTTTTTCACCCATTCGACTTTCAACACTTTTCTCCTATCAGTATTTTTTTTACTGCGTTTTTTTTTCTTCCACTTTTCTCTCTTCTTAACCCCAACCCCTTTTTTTCAACGGCTCGAGGTAATTACAATTGACTGTCAGCTGAAATAATAGACATCGACGAAATTCTGAACTGAAAGACACTTTACCAGTTGAGACTGTTTCACCATCTCTGTCTCTTCTCCTGACGCCAATCTGTTATTTTCTCACGCGGTTAATGACGGTCTTTGCCCTAATGATCGTCGGGACTCTCAACAAAGTCGGTAGCTGTATGACTTCTGCGAAAACTAAAGTTTCCTCCCACTTCCATGTTCAAGAATCACTTGTGTCACCTCAACTCACACAACCGAATTCTTCTATTCTCCTCTTTTTATCTACATGACTCTTCCATCATATAAACTCCGAGGGAATTACATCGTGGCGGCAGCTCGAATACACAAGAGAGATGTCCTGAATACTCGCTGATGGATTTTTTTACCCTCATATATGGGATTATACGATTCTCCTTATAACTCTCGTTTTGTTAACGATAATTGACTTGATTTATCAATGAGAATTGATGAGGAATCTCACATGATGAGAAAATTCCAAAAAATTACAATTCTATATAGTCATACGTAGAATTTGTGTCCTCACTCGGGTTTTTTTTTCTCTCGAGCAACAGAAGCCTCATCTGTCACGGCTGCTGGTGCTCCCAGGGCCTCAGGAATTGAATCTATGAATATTCATGAGACAGTTATTTAACTCGAGCGTGCAAAAAGACGTCGTACGACAAGCGTCCCCTCCTCAATTTTACCCCAACCCATCAAATTTTTACCTCTTCTCATCCACTCGTGTCTTCTACCACGTACATAACCAAAAATCTCCACGAGTACAAACTCCGGTGGACGATGCAGATGCCTCGCTCGTTATTATCACAACGACCTCTTTCCCATTCCTTTCTACATTATCCTTTCCCTTCTCTCTCTTTCTTTCCCTCTAGCACTCAGTGTCCCACTAATATGGTCCTATTCTACTTCACGTTTGTCCGCCAAACTCACCCCGCCCCTCTTCTGTTCATTCTCATTGTCCGTCTTTCTCAAACTCTCTCCTCCCTCTCCTAAATATATACGTATAGACTCTATTTCTACTTGAGGCCATCCACCTAACCCGTTGGAGGGGCTTTGTGTGTTAATTTTGAGACCGCGCACATCGTCGATGCACTTTGCGAATTTGCAAATTGAAAAGCCTGCCAGAGGTACCCCCAAGTAAACTCCAGTATATCGTACATATACATACGGGATTATATATAGAGGAAGAGAAAGAGAGAGAGATGGGTGGTATTGGAATGGGGAATACCTCCGGTCTGCCTCGTAATTTCCCATCTTGAATAAATCGATTCCGGAGCTTAAAAGCTCCACCACTGAATCCACCCCTTACACCCAACCAGACTTGAAATAAGCTACGGGACGCCTCTGCAATTTTTTTCTATTCAATTTTTTTCTCTCTCCTTCCTTTACCTCTTTCCATTAAATTTTATATTCGACGATGCCTCCAATGAATTTTCATCACTGTTATTATTTAATAAACTCGTTTTTGCCCAGCGGCGCGTGAAAATCGCAGAGGGGAGCGGGAGAGCAGAGGGGAAATCAATGTTGGAACAATTTTTCATTTTTCATTCAACGCTTTTGCCATTGTGTTTCCGGCTCACAGGCTTGCTCCAGTGTGAGGGTGAGGTGTTGCAACTGCGTGTTATAGAGGCCAAATGGAGGTAAATATTTATCGACTAATATCCGGTTGGTATGCGGTCTGAGGTTGATTCTCTCTCTCTCTCTCTCATGTACATTCCAATACACGTTGACATCGCGCGGCGTCGCATCTCTTCGAGATGATGCGCGACGCGATAATTCACCTCCTCTTCCATCCCTTGGTACATAACTTAGTGGTACCCCGTTACTGTTGCGATAGTTGACAGATATTTATCGTTGGTTACTTCTAATTGACACGTTGATACGCGAATATAGCGTTCTAAGAAAATCGCCAATACATAAAAGTCTTGCGGTTTTAGTTTTGTTGGTTAGGTGATGTAGTGGAAAGATAGATAGATTGATAGATACAGAGAAAGAATGAGAAAGAAAGACTCCATCGGAATTGAAGCTGGATCTTAATTAAAGTAAAAGATTGAGAGTGGGATGCAGTCGTCACAATACGTGCATCAATAGAAATGTTGCCAGTCACCTTCGCCCACCTCTTCCATTCTTCTCAGTTGTATACAATTCCGGTAGCAACATCACCGGACATTACGCTGGGTAGTAGCTTTTCAACCCTTCCTATCGTATTTCTCCTGTTATATGCGCGCGGCCGCCTGAAAACTTGCCTGGAAAAACCGTCGTCTTTCGTTCTATGCTTGCAAACTTTCATTAAACTCGAGACCGAGGAACGCCTCCAGGATGGCCCCTTATCTCGAAACTTGGCTCAACGAGATAACCAAAGAGTCGAGAATGTGTTCGTAAAAGATAGACGGAGAGAAAGAAAAAGAGAAAGAGAAAGAGAAATTGAGGAGGAAGCCAGAGGGGTTGTACCAAAAAGAGAACGGGGTGCCCGTGTAGAAAAAAATATATTCTCAAAAATATAAA
>JABSMS010004481.1:0-15985 GCA_018902275.1 Aleiodes sp. PSUC_FEM 10030003
TTATAATAATTGTAATAATTAATAATACACCTTAATAATTAATATTTACAATTTCATTTTTCTTTAATCATTCTTTCATTAATTCATGGATTTATCACCCGTAAAATTTCACTCTGATTGGAATTACAGCCGATAAAAAATCCGGGGGTAAACCATTATTTATTATGTTCGTTTTCAATTAGTCGGCTTTATTTTTAGTCTTAATTGTCGGCTTTCGTTTATTATCCCTCATTTTTTTTCTCTCATCTTTCTTTTGTATCATCATTTTTAAATAATTTGCCTTTTTACAAAATTACATTACAAACTCGCAGATTAAAAAATCTCGCCCGTGTCAAATAATCTACCAAACCACATTTACATAATTTATCAATTATCAATTAATTATATAATCATTTAATTCTTCATTAAATGAAAAAAAAAGAAAAATTACACGATGGCTTAACTCACTCTCCTCCAAAATTCCACAATTCTCAAATCTCTTCTTTTTTTACTTTCTTTTTCGCCATTTACGGATTTTGAGCGACCTTGAAAGAATGGTAGAACCCAATTTTGAAAAATTGATAAAACCGAATTATTTTTTTTATATGATGATGAAGAAAATTAGTAAAATTTTCGGGGATTTAGGAAGCCATTTACGGAGAATATTGACAAATAAAAGTAGGGGAAGGCGGGGCAAAATGGGCCTTTCAAGGATAATTTTAAGATAAAATTTCAAGAATGGTACTTCTGAAAAGGCAAAAAAAATGAAAATTTCGAAAATAAAAATAGAATTTTGGAAATTTTGAAAAAAATAGAATTTTGGAAATTTTGAAAAAAATAGAATTTTGGAAATTTCCAAGAAATGATAAACTTCCATTTTTTCTCCAAAATTTTCTCATAATTTTCATTTTTCACATCCCGCTCAATTTCTCCAAATTTTGTCTTTTTGAAAAATACAAAAAAATTGGATTTTTCTTAAATTTTTTGATGCACAAAGTAATCTTTCAAAAACATCCCAAATACTCTGTTTTTTTCATAATTTTCTGAATTCAATAAAGGCCCATTTTACCCCGTTCTCCCCCACATGTGTAAAAAATGGTGAAAAAATTCTGAATTTTTTTGAGTCTACAGAATAATTCTAAACAAGATTGAACAAAATTTCATAATTATAAGAATTTTTTTATTTATTGGAAAAAAAATTAGTTTATTCTTAAAAAAATGATTCTCCTAATAATTACAAAAGGTCCATCGAAATTCGTGTTTAGAATTACTGTTAATGCTCTAGTCTGATAGTCCAAATTTTCAATAAATTTCCCATTCAACTATATGTAATATTATCGATTAATTCTCTTCGTTAACAGCTTCCTAAATTCCCAAAAGAATTTTCTAATTCTTCAAAAATAATTTATACCCATAATCCATTAAGTTTCACCAATTTTCCCCAATTTCCCCAAAACCGCTATCCAATCCTCAATCAAATCAGTTTTCAATTAAATTCTCGCCGTGTATGATAAATAAAAAACTGAGTCCCCCCCAAAAAATCACTGAAAGACCCTTGGCAGCTTCGTTAATAACCGCCCAAAGTCCCCTAACAAAAAGCAGAATCCAAAAAAAGCCAATAAAAGAAGAAGAAATCAAGACATTAACATTGGATCATTGAATCCAACATTAAAAAAAAAACAAATTGTTCTCCACAATAGTACATTTTTCATTATCAATATATCTTCATTACTTTAAATTAATTAAATGTGTCTTTAAAATACTTTATTAGATGAGGGTCACGAGCCCAGGATACTTCTAACAGCCTGATCAAGAACCGAGTCCTTAGTATCACTACTACTAATTGTTGTTTGTGTTGTTGTAACATTACTCGTTGTAACGCAACTCGTATTAACAGTTGTTGCAACACTTGACGGTCTCTTTTTTAAATTAAGAATACTATCAATTGCTGACTGTACTTGTGCAGTTATATCATCGTGTTCATTAATTAATTCATTATTATCATTGTCCTGTAATGAAGTACCAGGACAATGTGATTGCAACGCTAAATCATCTAGGCTATCAGTGTCCTCAAGTAAATCTCTCTCGAGATCAGTTGCACTGCACCAGCGTTTATCCAACTCCATTGTTTCATTAGAATCATCGTAATTTAATTTCGTTAAATTATTAACACTACAACTCGTTGTTGCACGTAAATCACCATTTGCTCGCGTTCTTTCATATTTATTTGATGTTCGTGATGATAAACCACTCACACAAGCACCACCACTACTGTTAATTACGTTTTTACATTTACCACTTTCACCAGGATAAACACCAAGCTCTTTTTGAATTTCTAGCCACTCGTCGTAATCACCGCTTGTACAGCTTGATGATTTTAATCTCATTTGTGGCTCTGATTGACTATCTATACAACTAAAATCATCTTCGAGCTCTTGTTTAACTAGAACGTTTGTTAGGGTAGAGGAGGTTGTCTTGTCGTCGTCTTGGGGATCCGTTTCTAGTTTTGGTAGCAATGGCTTCTCTTCCTTCTTGAATTCTTCTGGAATTTTACAAAGTTTTGGGCATTAGTGAATTTTTTTGGGAAGTTTTGAGGTTTTGGGGATGATCGTTGTGGTGAAGGCGTGAGGTGGAGATTTTTCGATGATTTCATTGGAAAGTTGAAGGAATTTTGAGGATTTTTTTGAGAATTCTGAGGTTTTTGATGGAATTTTAGATTTTTTTCGGGATGTGTCAGGCTTTTGATTGTTATAGGGGAGGAAATTGAGGAGGAGGATGGAAGTGGAGGAATTTCCTATCTATTCTTGTGGTTTTCATCTTTTTTCATCGTTTTTGAGAGATTTTTTTACTTATTTCATTAGAATCAGTTTTTCCTTCATATTTTCTTTGAAAATTGGTTGTTTTTTTGGATTATTCGTGGATTTTCAGAAAAATTTGAGAATTTTGGGGGTCATTGTGTGGAAGGGGTAGGATGGGCGTTCTTCAATGATTTCATTGTAAAGTTGAAGGAATTTTGAGATGGAAAACGTACGAGAGAAGTGAATTTTGGGGATTTCCTTGAAAATTCTAAGGTTTTGGATGAAATTTTGTCATTTTTTCGGGATATCTCAGGCTTTGATTGTCATAGGCAAGAAAATTGAAGAGCGGGACGAAGGTGAATGAATTTTCCATTGATTGAGATGGTTTTGCATCATTTATCATCGTTTCTGAGAGATTTCTTTTTGCTTATTTCATTAGAATCAGTTCTTCCTTCATATTTTCCTTGAAAATCGGTTGTTTTTTTGATTATTAGTGGATTTTTGGGAAAATTTGAGGGCTTTAGGGGATGATAATGGATAAAAGGGGTGAGATCGAGGTTTTTCAATGATTTCAGTGGAAAGTTGAAGAAATTCGCGATGGAAAACGTACGATAGAATTAAATTCAGGTGATTTTATTTAAAAATTCATTGATTTCGGTTGAAATTTTGTAATTCTTTGGGAATATCAGATTCTGATCATTGTAGAGCTGAAAATTGAAGGGCAGACTGAAGGTGAACGATTTTCCCATAAATTTATGTGGTTTTCAATCATTATTCATCGTTTTTAGGAGATTTTTTCACTTATTTCATTAAAACCAGTGTTTTCTCCATATTTTCCTTAAAATTTATGAAAATTTGATTCAAAAGCATCCAAGTTGATGGCAGATGAACTCACTTTGAATCTGATTTTTCTATTCCTTGATCTGCGATAATTCAAACCGGAGATGTTCGCGAAAAGTAGAAATTCTGGGACTTACAAAAGCTTGAATCTTTAATTTTCGATCAAAAAGTCAGAATAAAAAAAAAATCAATTTTGATAAATGCTTTCCATCAAGAATCTCCTCAGCTTTTCAAAGAAATCATCAAAAAAGATTTATCTACAACCATTTCATTGGAACGCCCATTGCAGCCCACTATCTTTCCCCAATTTACTGTTTATGAAAAAAAAAGATTTTTTAGGTGATTATTATTTACCACTAGCTTTAGCTTCTTGTTCACGCAACCGCGTCAACATACTCTGCTCCTCGGCAACGAATGTACGGTCAATCATCATCAGCTCGGATGTTCTAACTTCCCTCTGTTGAAGTAGAAGATTAATTTGTTATTTTCAGTTACAGTGAATCGAGTCGTGGAAGGAAGTGAATTGATTTTATCTTGAGAACGGTTTTCTGAGAATATCTCGAAAACTAAGGAAGATAGAGCATTTTTCAGCAAAACCTTTTTTGTAGCTCTGATTGTCCTCTATAAAAAAGGCTCCAACAAAAAAATTTCTATCTCCCATAAATTCCAAGATATTTCCAAAAAACTGATTGAAAGTGGAAAAACGTGGTAAGTCATCCAGTTTTTTGGACTTACTGCCTAAAATAATGGAGATAGGAAAATTTTTAGCTGGACTTTTTTTGTAGCTCTCTTCTTCCTCTACGAAAAAGATTCCCACAAAAATTTCGCTATCTCAATTATTCCTGGAGATATTCCATAAAAAGTACTAACAGACACGCAAAAGTAAATTTTATTTCATGATTTTTCCTCAATTATCTCCGAAAAGAATCGAGATACTGTAATTTTCACCAGGATCTTATTTGTAGAGAAGAATCAGAGCTACAAAAAACGTTTCCATAAAAAATTCCCTATCTCCCATAGATTTCGAGATATTTCCAACAAAACAGATTGAAACCATAAAAACGTAATGCGTAATTCTATTTTTCGGACATACTCCCTAAAATAACGGAGATTCTCCTCTACAAAAAAGTTCCCCATAAAAATTCCCCATCTCCCACCAATTCCAATCTAATCCCCGAAAATTCCACGCTTTTTTTAATCAATTCCACGAATTCCCATGAATAAAAAATCATTCTCACCATACTCTCCATCAGCAGCAAGTACGTGTACTTATTCATCATCGAGTTGAATTTACTGAGCAAATGTTTAGCAGTCTCCTCAAATATTTCATCAGCCTTCGCCAAGTCCTTAGCACTAAGAACCTGCTCATTGAAGCAGTGATACCTAACGAGTCTCTTGCAAGCATCCCGTTTGCTAACAAACGGTGTATTAACATCCGGATTGATAGCCCCATTCTGATCAATCTTGAGCTGCTGTTCCATGAGATCACTTCGATTGATCTGCCTCGAAATCGGACTAGTAGCCGGCCTCTTGATTCCCTGTCTCGGCGATTGCACATTCACCGTTGTACTAGTACTCGGACTCGCCAACGGCTGTTTAATCTGATTAACATTGACTGGACTCTGTATCCTCTGCTGTTTATTACCACAAATAGTCCGTGGCGATGATGTTATCACCTGGCCAGCAGGTGATACCGATTGCTGCACATTAATTGGCGATGATAATTCCTGTTTAATTGGATTAATCATTTGTATATTTGGCTTGATGTCCGGTGGATCAGTCTGGCACTGTGCTGATTGTTGTGTCAATTGGCTTGATTGACAAGTTATTGTTGTACTCTGATGACAGCTTGTTGTAACGATGGTCGTTGGATATTGCCCAGTTAACTTCGTCTGATGGAACTTGTTCAATTCGATTGACGTTTTATTATTAATATGGGTTTGAATTGTTGGCATACTGGGATCCATGGCACTTTGTACTTTATCAATTTTGCTGCCGGAATTATCATGGACAATCGGCATACTAGCGCTTGTACTAGCTAACCCACTTGGTAAACTTGGATTTTGAATAGTAACGGGACAACTCTGTGTTATTGTTTGAGTTTGCGCTGTTGATGTCTGTTGATTCTTGCAGGAACTCACACTCGCGTGCGAAATCGTGTAAACAGCTGGCGACGATGATGTTGCCGATGATGTTGACGTTCCAATGTTGGCGTTGGTTGTTGTCTCGGACTGAGTTGGGATAGTGAGGCTTGGCGCGCTCACGACTTTACCGCTGGCAACAATTTTATTGTGCTCTTGATAAAGCTTCGTGAGCATTGCCTGATCGGCTTGGTTGTTCTGCTTTCTACTTAGGATCGCCTGGATCTGCGCCTGTATGCTCTTCAGCATCTGCTGTTTGGCGACTGGCAGCTGGATGTACCGGGGAGTTCGATGGACCATTTGGCCATTCGATGGCACTGATACCTGGGGCACAGACTGATTTGTTTGAGTCTGTATTCCAACTGTCTGAATTCCTGATGTTACAATTCTTCCGGCGCCCAATTGTCCAGCTTGCAGATCATTTTTGTTAGCACAATTCTGAGTATTCTTTGATAAATTTTGAGATGATGTTGATGTACTCGTTGCTACTGAGGCTGTACGTGATGTTGCTTTGGGAGGCTGATAACCAGTTGTGTTTGCCAATGAAACTGTTACTTTTGTTCTTTTAACAACTTTGCTCTTCTTCGTTGTTGTTACTGGCGGTGTTGGCGTTGTTTGGGTGATGTTAGTGGACTGATGGACCTGATGAACTGGTTGGTTCGTTACGATGTTTGTTGTCTTGCCGCTTGATAAATTGCGGAGCTGTTGTTGATTCAAATTATCGATAAACTGACTTGGAAAAGCTTGATTCTGAATCTGGATTTGATGAGGCATTTGCGATGGCGCTGCTTGGACAACGATGTTCTGAATATTATTTTGTATCGTTGGCGCACCACCAGAACTATTAACAATAATCTGACTCGTCGGTGTATTTATCTGTACGCCCTGTAAATTTTGATTGTTGGATGTATCAGCATCGCCGATGACAATTTTCTGCGGTTGATTCTGATTGACATTGGTTGGGCGCGATTGTGCATTCAATTGTCCAGTTAATAACTGCTGCAATAATTGTTGACTTATAACTTGCATTTGTCCATTGGCATTCGCTATTAATAGTTGATCATTTGGATTTAAATTGCTCAATGCATTAAGAATTTCTGGTGTTATTTTTGGTGCGTTATTAAGTATATTCGTTGCTGCTGAATTCAGAACTTCTTGGTGATTGATTTGCTGATGCTGCTTCGTTGTTTGTCCGATGTTTCCGGTGTTATTCATCGTATTGTTGCTGCTAACTGGATAATCACTGGTGAATATAACATTTTGTTGTTTATTTTGTATATTCAATTTTTGCTGATTTAAATTACTTGTCTGATGATGTTGATGGCTTTCATTAATTTCTTGATGACAATTGTTCATTGTATTTGTCTGGCCATCCATGAAACCATGAACAATATTCTGCTCTAAATTCTGACCAATTGATTCCGGTAATTGTTGACTATTACCACCAAGTATGTTCAATGAATTTTGCTGCAATCCAGAAACCGTTATTTTATGAATATTCTGATCCAAACAACGCTGAACGTTCATTGATTGCACAGTTTGCGTTGATATCTGCTGGATATTCTGATTTAATTGCTCACTAGTCTGTTCCAACTGATTTCTATTATGTTGTACATTAATTGGACTCTTAATTTGCTGTTGGACGGTTCTATTATTAATTAAATTAGTCTGCATTTTTAAATTACCCGTTGATGTCTTGACATAACTCTGCCTCTGACCTGTATTAGTCTGCTGAACCGGATTCTGCATGAATAATTGTCCAACGACTTTCTTATTGCAGGCATTAACGTGGGATTTCTGTTGTCCAACGCTCGGCTGATTAATTGTCTTGGGATTCTGATCATTCTGCTTGGCTAATGATTTATTTTCAGTGGGAGAACCAATGGCTATTTGGATTGCTTGATTGTTCTTTGGTAATTGACCACCGCTGATGTTTCTCTGGCCAATTACGTTGCTCTGTTGACTGAAGGATCCAACGGACTTGGCGCACGTTTGTTGTTGGACGTTGATCATTCCCGGGGATGCGCTTGTCGCTGGATTTGTTTGGTTACCAGCTGATGCTGACTTGGCTGGAGGCTTCGAACGATTTGTCGCGCTCTGTTGGACGTTCTGCTGCGATAAACTCTGGGCGTGACCGAGCAGCTGCGATATTATCTGGGAATTCTGACCGGTTCCTTGAGTCAATGAACGAATTAATGCCTGAGCAGTTGCTTGATCTATTTCCGGCTGATTCGGGTCGGGAGTGTGGTGCAGAATTACACGACCATCTTCACCAACTGCTAGCCTCAGGTGTCCGGAGATTGTGTTCTGCACTGGCATCTGCAGCTGCGCGACCAACTGATTACCAAAGTTCTCGGTGCTCGTTGGACAATTGGTGTTTGCCGATTGCACTACGTTCTGCTGATTGTTTTGGAGGGGCGGCAGAGGTGGATTGTGCGGGGACAATTGATCCATTTGTTGGACTGTCATTTGGGGGACCTGGGGCTGCTCGACGTGCTGCTGAACTGGGAGCGATGGGATCTGCGGCTCTGGCTCGGGAGCAATGTCGTTGTCGAACATGTCGTCCTCGTCGCCGATGCCGGATATTTTCATGATGCTTGCTAAGTCGAGTTTTGGCTGTTCGTCGTCTTTCTTCTTGGTTTTCTTCTTTTTTTTAGCTTTCTTCTTTGGCGGCGGCAGCAAATTTTGATCGGCTACTGATTGATTCTGGGGTAAATTCGTTGAGGATGATTGGGTTATTTGATTGTTCAGTTGGGACTGAGGACTCTGTACCATTGTATTCTGTATCACTATTGAATTGTTGTTTCCGGAATTACCTGGGGAATTAATGAATTTTATTAGTTTGGATGTTTTTTTGGTAATTTTTTGGGATAAATGAATGATTATTTACCGGGCGCTGGACTCGTCGGTGTGTGCCTCATGACCGGCGGCGCGGGAGGTGGGAAACCATTGGGTACTGCGAAAAATGTTGGGGTAAGACCCTGTAACTGCATGCCTTGGGCTGTCACAACCCTCACTAGTTGCTGCTGTGTTAGCTATAAATTATTTAATACACTTGTTTTAGTAAATTATTGATAAATTCTGATCGATAACCATAGGTACGATAAAAAATTCACGCGATGTTATAGGAGTCCATGGACACAGGGGGAAAGAAAAGAATGTATCTGTTGAATTGTACGCGAATATTTCGCTTATAAACGGAGACAATTGTTTTGTTATGTGAATTCAATTGATTTTAGCGAAGGAATGAAAACATGAGATTGAATTTCTTGGAATATCTCGGTAACTGAGCGAGATGGGAAAAATTTTGTTGAGAGCTTTTTTGTGGAGGAGAAGAAGAGCTACAAAAAAGGTTTCGGTGAAAAATTCTGTATCTCGCTTAGATTCTGAGATATTTGAGGAAAACGTGACGCGAGTGAAATTAACTTCTCAATTTTTAAAAAATTGAGACTTAAGAACATTGAATGAGAGTTCGCGCTTGTATTTGTTGCAATTGCTGGAGCTGGAATCACGTCGGAACATCGTGAATTGAGGGTTTTTTTTTGTGGAGAAGTTACAAAGGAATTTATGATGAATGAAATTGATTTTAGCCAGGGAATGGAAACATAAAATCGATTTTCTTGGAGTATCTTAGTAACCAAGCGAGATACGAAAAATTATGTTCAGATCTTTTTTGTAGAGGAGAAAAAAAGCTAAAAAGAAGGTTTTGGTGTAAGATGCTTTATCTCGCTTAGATTCTGAGATATTCGAGAGAAACGTGATGCAAGTAAAATTAACTTCTCAATTTTAAAAAAATGAGATTTATGATCACTGAATGGCATTCTGTGCTTGTAATTGTTGCAATTGCTGGAGCTGGAATCACGTTGAAACATCGTGAATTAAGGTTTTTTCGTGGAAAAGTTAAAAGGGAATTAATGGTGTGAATTAAATTGATTTGAACGAGGAAATGGAAACACGAGATTGGTTTTCTTGGAATATCTCGGTAACTAAGCGAGATACGAAAAATTATGCTCAGACCTTTTTTGTAGAGGAGAAAAAGAGCTTTAAAAAAGGTATTGGCGAAAAATGCTTTATCTCGCTTAGATTCTGAGATATTCGAGAAAAACGTGATGCAAGTAACATTAACTTGCCTCAATTAAAAAAAAATTGAGATTTCTGATCATTGAATGACGGAATTCTTCCCTCCTGTGCATGAACAAATTTTTTAATGATTCAAAACAAATAAAACATCAATGATTAAGCAATTTTTATGTACACAACACATGAATGTGCATTGAAAAATGAACGAATGAATGAATGAACGAGTGAAACCATCACCTGTGCGGTATGCGTTTGTTGTTGGGCATTTGCCGGTGTCCTTAGTATTAGCTGAACGCCACCAGGTTGTTGCTGAACAATCACGGGGCCACTCGAGGGTAGTACCTATTTATTGTAGTAAACCCAATGAAAAACCGTTTATTACAAGAAAACAGGAAACAACCCCATGAAAAAAATCAACACAGGAGAATTAAAGAACCAAACAGTGCAAGCACCAGTTAGCAGAGTGAGTGAAAGATGATAATCAAGTAATAAAAGACGAGCATCCACAGATTCAGTGATTAATGAGAGAAGAATTCAGCAATGATTTGATTAAAACGACAAGTTTAAAAATCACATTCACATTAAACCGTGAATATCTCGAAAACGGTCAGACTTAGAGCAATTTCCCCATCCTCCTTTTTTCTTCAGAATTGAATTCTCTACAAAAAATCCCTCTTGACAAATTCCCCTAAACCCACTAGTTCCAGAGATATTCACGAAAAACCACAAGCACAATTCTTAAAATCCAATAAACTCCAACGATTCCTCAAAAAAAATTCTCCACCTGATTGAGAAGCAAGCCTTGAGCAGTTGGAATCATCGTTGCCGTTGCTTGGTTTTGCTGGGGACCAGCCAGTACCAGTTGCGGTTGTGTCTGCTGCGTGACCTTGAACGTAGCCCAAAAATTAATAAAGAAATCCCGGAATAACCGCGCAATTCCCTAAAAAAACTGACTTCAACACTAACCTGATTGGTAATGTTGGTTGTTGCGCGTTGCTTAGGCGGTGTAGCAACGCCCTGGCTGTTCGGTGGTTTCGGAAGTATCTGGGGCGGCTGTTTAGCGGGTTTGGCCGTCGCAATTTGTATTTGCTGATTGCCAAAGAGCGCCGCCCTGGTAACAAGCTGGGAAGACGCCTGCTGATAGCCTTGAGGAGTTCCAATAATCTGCAAAACCTGCATGCCTTGTTGAAGTATCGGTGTATTAGGTCGAACAACGGGCGTTGGACCGGGACTACCGCCAGGTGCTGGACTCCGATTATTCAAGTTCCCAGTTATGCCACCAGACAATTGTCCGCCAACCTGGTGATGCGGACTCTTAGCTGGTGGATAAGGACTAGGCGCTGGACTTTGTATTGGGCCAACGCTCATTGGACTCTGCATCGGACTCTGGAGTTGCACGGTAAAATTAGCATTCTGCTGGACGGTTGTAGTTGTGCAACTACCGCTTGTTGACGTGTTTATCATCGAAACTGGGCTTGGACTATTACGATTTGATTGCATTGAATTTGAAGCTGGACTACGTAGTAATATTCTGTTTGGGCTTGGACTTGGTGTCGGCGGTGCTATGTTTGATGCTGGTGACTTCATTGGTATTGAGAATGGACTGCCAGGTGAATTAACGTTCTGTATGCACTTAACGACTGTATTACCTGGTACTGTGTTCTGATTAATTGAATTTTGCGTCTGGTTGAATTGACGAACTTGTCCATGATTGTAATTATCATTCTGCAGTGAGGATGATGAATTTGTTAAATTACCAGGATTATTCTGCATTGTAGAACTGAAATTTAAACTCGTTGTTGTGACACTTGATGATTGATTTGAACTATTTAATTGTGATGTTGATAGAATTGGTGGTGTACTGAGTGTACTCGTGAATATACTTGTTGATGAAGGATTTTGATTCTGTGATAAACTCGTACCAACAATGTGCGGTGCGATACTTTGTATACTTTGTATTGTTTGAAATGGAAAACTTGTACTGCATGAATTAATACTGCTCGGTGTTAATCCAGCAGCTAGTACGTTCAATGATGCTCTGTTGAATGCCTGATTCACACTTGTTGCTATACCATGATTCTGATTATTTAAATTCGTTGTATTTTGACTATTTAAATTTGTTATATTTGTTAAACTTGATAAATTTGATATATTATCGTTTGTATTTATTGTTGAATATTGATGATTTTGATTTATTCCGTGATGATTATTTATTGCTGATTGGTGGTTTAATGTTGATTGATTTAAACGATTCAATGTTGTATTCAAATCCTGTCCAATACCAGCTGTTAATCCGTTTGCTGTAATACTGTTTGATGATAAATTTGTATTGAGCGCATTTAGGGTATTAATTGTATTAATTGTCGCTGGATTAACTGTTGTCAATGCTGAATTCAAACTCGGTATTCCGATATTGAGCAGTGGATTTGAGGTAGTTATAACGTTTGATGTTAATGATGTCAAACTTGTGTTCAATAATGATAGAGGCAGTCCCATATTAAGGCCCACCCCAAATGTGGGGGTGGCCGGGGGTAGGCCCATACCAGTCCCAGTTGGATTTATAGTACTTTGATTCAATTGACTAAGTTGATTCAAGTACAGGATGTGATTATTTCCAATTGCCGATGTTGTTGATACATTTCCTTGCTCCTGAGCATTATTACCAGGTGACTGTTGCAGGGCAAAGGTCAGTGGTTGTCCGGATGAATTTTGGGCTTGTAATTGTTGCAATTGCTGGAGCTGGAATCAGGGTGGAAACAATGGGAATTAGTAGGTGAATTTCTTTATTTTTAGTTAATGCTTCGAGAGCCTTGGAGGGTTTAATCGGCGTAAGAAATTTGGGAAAATAAAAAATAAATGTCCATATACAGATTAAGGGCAGTGTATACATGTACGACTGTGGATACAGGCATTTCAGAAGAATATTCATTTTTTGTAAGTACGTATTTGTATCTGTTGTGTAAACTAGAGAATTTCAAATTTCAATATTATATTTTTTTGAGAATTTAATAATTACTTTCATGTCTTTAGCTATCAGATTTTGGAAAATTGTTTGAATGAGGGAAGGTTGCTGGTTAGATTCTCGGATTTCTCTTAATAGGTCTCTCTCTTTTAAGTGTAAGGCACACTTATTAGGTGAGTCAAATTTATTTTGATGGGGGGAACAGAAATACGTGATTGGTTTTTTTGGATTATCTCGGTAACTAAGGGAGATGGGAAAAATTCTGTTGAGACCTTTTTTGTAGAGGAGAAAGAGAGCTACAAAAAAGGTTCTAGTGAAGAATCCTGTATCTCGCTTAGATTTCGAGATATTTGAGAAAAACGTGATGCGAGTGAAATTAAATGGTCTTTCCATCAATTTTTAGAAAAATTGACACTCGTGATCGCTGAATGACAGAATTCGTTGCTCCTGAGCATGAACAGTTTCCAACGATTTCAAACAAATAAAATATTAATGATTAAGCAATTTTTCATGTACGCAACACGTGGATGTGCGTTGAATCAAGTTAAAACCTCGTGAATTGAGTTTTTTCGGGAAAGTTGGAATATCGGGGAAAATAATGGAGTTAGGGGATTTTTCGTCATGCCTTTTTTGTAGTTCTTCTTCTCCTCTATAAAAAGGTATCTGCAAAAATTTTGTTGTCCAGCTTAGATTCTGAGATCTTTAACTTTAAAAAAAAAAATCAAGAATTTTGAAAAAAACAGTTATTTTTAAATATCTCCGACAATAATGACAATACGAAAATTTTTATGGAAACCTTTTTTGTAGCTCTCACTTCGCTTAACGAAAAAGGTTTTCATGAGAATTTCTGTAGCTCGCTTCAATCCCGAGATATCAGCAAAAAACCAATCTTAATTTTTTCAATATTCTGTTTTACCACTTCACCACTTATTATAATCATCAAAACTCCGTCAATTCCATCGGAGAGCGGGAAAATTCACGCTGGAATAACTCTGTAATACAATTCGTTCCCCTCCAATAGTTTCTCATTTAAAAGCAAAACAATTTAATTCACCATTCTTGTTTTTTTTATCTCAAGAACCGTTGCTCCAAAATTAATTGCATTATGCTAGTTTCCAGAGGAAATTTTTCTGGCTATCTAATGGAACCCCGCGAATTACGAGAATCCATCAACCTCATCAGCCCCCAAACGTGAATTTGTCTTTAACTCAATGAAAATTACCTGCTGATGTGTTAATACAGCAACAGGATTGTTACGTCTTGCAGTCGGGGAAGTTGTGGAGGATACAGAGTCCCCGAGGAGAGGGCGTGTCTGAGGCTGCTGCATGCCCACGCAGCACCTCGTAATCCTAGGTAGCCACCTTTTCAGCCACCTTAGCAGTTTCACTATTTAATTAACTTATTTCTCTTCTGTTACTTATTCCACTTTTTTTCTTCTGGGATAATTCTTCAAATTATATTTAATATATTCGTTCTGTTAGCATCTCAGTCAATTTTCACGGGTATATGACAGCATACCTGCAAGGTAAATACAAATTTTCATTAAAAAAATTCATTTGCTTGGTCTGGAAATTTTTAAAATAATTTCAGCAGTGAAATTGTAAAATTAGAGGAATCAAGAAAAAAATTTTTTACTCTTTTGCAAATATCTCGGGGACGACGAGGTTTATGAGAATTTATCAAGAAATCCTTTTTGTAGCTCTTGAAATTCTCTACAAAAAAGCTTTCTTGACATTTTCCTCTAAACCTTCTCGTTCCTGAGATATTTACAAAAGAATGCAAAACAAATTTTTTAACTTTTCTTCTACGAACTAAAAATCAAATTACTTCGTTCTGCAATTTTCTTTGAAACTATTGGATTTACGAGAATTTATGAAGAGACCTTTTTTGTAGCTCTTGAAATTCTCTACAAAAAAGCTCTCTTGACATTTTCCCCTAAACCCAATCTTTCCAAAGATATTTTCGAAAGTATCAAACAAATTTTTTTTATAATCTTTATTTACAATTCCACCAATGAGTTAAATGATTCTTACCTCAAAAATTGTATTAAATTCACTTAATTAATGATTTGTTTGCGCTACGGCGCCACTCAACGCGTCTGCGACCAACGTCGCCTGTACCAGACATTCATGTAATTTACCTTATTACCCAACAACTCAATTCAATAATTAATTTAACATTATCCAGTAAATTCATTAAATTGAACTGGACCAATGAGCCTGGTGATTCTTTACTGATTTTGTAAACAACAATTTTCATCTTACTTTCCACATTATTATCCATCAATCGTTTATCCATTGAGGATAATAATTTTACTTCATTCAGCTAAATAAATTATTCTCTCGAATTCTTATTTTTTTCTATTTTTTCTATTTGAATTTATATTGAAATTCAAATTATCCTTTCACTTTTGTTAATCCACCAATTAATTTAATTCTTCTTCAATTCATTTGTGTTTCTCTCCATTTCAATTCAATTTAAAAAACTGAATTTATCCTAAATCTAGAACTGAAAAATAATTAGCTGACATTGTTTAATCCTTCAATATGTCGATTTTCGAAATTTTCATTATTATTCAATTTCCAAAAAAATTCCTCGAATTTCCTTCACTTCCAACTTATTACATCGATGATTCTCATTAAATCTCACTCCACAATAAATCACTCGTAATTCCAATTATTTACACGAATCTGTAACAAAATAAATAAACATTAGTCAATGAATCTCCAGTAAATAAAAGTAATAAATAAACAATTTATTTATTTTACCAAAAAAAATTCATTTTCTCCAAATACCACAATAAATAATAATAATAAAAATTACACTCCAAATTAATAATCAACAATTTTTCATTAAAACAAAACAACGAACATCTGAGTTTAATGAGTCGCGAAAAAAAAAAAAATTTAAGGTTATATAGAAAGCTGAATGAACCAGGCATTGAGCATTGTGACCTACGTGGTACGTGATCGTGGACATATTGCACACAAAGTCAAATTGTAAAAAATCATAGAATCATAAATGAAATTAAATAATTGACTGAAGATTAGGATAAAAATGGTTAAAAAATTGTGCTAAAAAAATGTGTTTTTTTTCGGTGAATAAATAAGGGGTGAATTTTTTGTTGTTTATTTTTCCCCCCCTTTTTAATATATATTTAATAAAATATAAATCTTTGACTCCTG
>JABSMS010004492.1:0-15976 GCA_018902275.1 Aleiodes sp. PSUC_FEM 10030003
GATTTGAAGGGGTCCCCCTTTTCAAAATCAAAAAAAATAACTTTTTTGGGAATATCTCAGGTTCTATTGGTCGTAGCGTAAAAACTCAAAACCCAGCTGAAAGGTGAGCTCATTTCCCGTCGATTTACGTAGTTCAATTTTTTCTTTTATCGATTTTTCAAGTAGTTATAGAGCGAAAACTGATTTTTAGAAAATTACCTATAAAAAATTGAAAAATCGAAAAAAAAAACATTTGAACTACGTAAATCGATGGGAAATGAGCTCACCTTTCAGCTGGTTTTTGAGTTTTTGCGGTACGACGAATAGAACCGGAGATTTTCCCGAAAAAGTAAATTTTTTCCATTTTCGGAAGGTGGACCCCTTCAAGTCTTGAGGGAAAACTCGAATTTTCAAAGAAATAAAAAAAAATAATTTTGACACATGTTTTTTCACTAAAATTTCCTCAGCTTTCCAATGGAATCATCAGAAAATCTCTCTCTGGAACCGTTTAATTCGAGTGTCCATTTCACCCCACCTTCCCCCATAGGTTAATTTTGATTGAAATGTATAGAGGTGGGAGTTTCGAAAACTTAGGCGTATCTGATGATCAAATTGATGGTTGCATGAAGCAACAAACGGGAAAAAGGAAATAGAGACGAGAAACAAGAAAACAAAAGGTTAAAGTGAAACAGTACCTAACCAATCATACGTATTACAGTGGAGCCGATCAATAACTTTAGAGCGACCGGGTTTGATTTCAATTGTCTGTAGAGGATCATGGCAATCCGGTCCATTTGAATACGTAAAAAACGATAAAACGGATAAAATAATGTACCGCTTTTTTTTATTATACTTTCTTATTCTCTTTTTCTCTTCAATTTTTTTTGTGTATTTATACTCTTTTTATTCTTTCATGTCCTCCAATAGGAATGCAAAATCTGAGTATTTCCTGCTCTATGGTCTGTCTCATAGTTCTCGGGAGTGCAATACTTGTCGGATTTTTTGGACTATGCCGGCATCAAATATCAGCAGTTCTCGTCACGGGAGTCATGTATCTTTTAGCAGGTAAATATTGTTTTTTTTGTCTCAATATATTACTGCAACTTACTGCAAAATTTCATTGGAAATTTAATATTGAAGCTGAGGAAGATGAGTCCAGAGATTACAATCGGTTAATTTGTTATGTTTCTTTGAAACTATTTTGAGTAAAGGAATTTTATGAAGAGAGCTTTTTTACAAAATTTAATTCTATACACTGTTAGAAAATTAATATTTAAAATTCAACGAAAAAATATTGAAATATTTAAAAACTTCCACTTAGCTTGAAATTTCAAGGAATTTATTTCTTGAAAATTCATTTGATATGAAAATATTCGAATAAGATTTGGAATTCAATTGCAAATCATTACTGGAACTTCCATTAAATTATGATTATTCGTACACATTCGAAGTGAATTATTCAGCGAATACATGAAATTTCAGGCGATTCAAAATTTCTTCAAAAATTTATAACAAAGAAACGTATTTCCATATGTGTGAAAGATACATTCGCTTGTTAAAAATTGAGAGAGACATACGTGTTTTTCACACAAATATTAGTGGAGATACGGCTGTTTGTTCCAAAATCTTTGGTTTGGGCGCCAATAGTTTCCCGAAACTTCGATCCATAAAAATATATAAAAAAGGTGGAGATACGTTCCTTTGTTATGGAACCCCCAATTTTGGCACTTACGTTCCTTTGTTACTCCACCATCGATATCTCCAAATTACTCTGAATGTGATACTTGCAGTTATCGCATTTCTACTTTACTGCTGAATTTAAATATTGAAGACTCTAGAGAATTTATGAGTGGTAATATTTATCGGATTTTACTTGATTTTTATCATCTGCTGAAAGTGATAAGTGACTGTGTTTTTCCCTCTTCATTCTATATTCGTAATTGATGATAGTTCGCATTAATTGTACTCTACTAAAACTCATGAAATTCGATTAATTATACCTCCACTCAATACATATGAAAATAGAAAGAATGAATAACGTTTTCCCATTAACATCTGTCATCAATGTGTCACGGAGAATTCAATTTGAATTATATTTGAACTGAAATTATCAACTTTAATTCACGTTAATAATTAAACCACGTCTGTATTAATTATAGCTCATTGAAATTTTAGGTTTTTCATATCTATTCATTCCATTGTGTTTCAGTTGAGCCTTGATTAGAGTTTCATTCTGCCAAATCTTTTTCCATTGAGTCACTAATTCAACTATCGATTTTTTTTCAGTAATATTTGTTGATCATTTTCACCGCGATTCATTCAATTATTAGTTCATCACATCAATCAATTATGAAATCAATCTGAATGACAAATAATTGGATTAAAAGCATTCTCTCACGAATAATTCTTGAATTAAATGCATCGAATTTAATTGAAGCGCACGAGATGTCATTTGCATTTAAATCAACTAATTTTTTCAGACTCATTATTTGATTAACAGTATTAATAATGAATGATCACATAGGCGAGACATATTAATTTAAATTATTAGTACTGTTAATTGAATTGTTTCAATATTTTGATAACCGTATTCAGTATTATTGACATTGAATGAAAACTCTAGTAGAATATGTTCTCTCTACGTTAAAAAAATTCTTTTCCGAACTGAAAATTATTCAGAATATTTTTGGAAATTGCATTATTTTTATTGAAGAGTCAAGAATAAAAAATTGTAGTTCTTCACCAAATATTTTCAAAACTAGTTGATTTAGACGAAAATATCACGATACCTTTTTTTGTAGAGAATATAATGGGATACAAAAGGAAGGTCTCTTCATAAATTCTCCCAAGTCTCAATTGTTTACGAGACAGCTTCAAGAATAACGTACACGCGATTTTGAAGCTCATTCTCCTCACAAAAAAAGGAAAAAATTCTCCTCCACCACTTCACTACTGAATTTTCCGCAGCGTGCATTTGAAAGTCGGCGATTTTCATCCTAGAATATGTTATCACGTACTCTTGTTATTTTTTTAGCAACCTTTGCCCTATTTACGCTGACGATAATCCACTTCAAGAGGGCACAAGATCGCGGTGTGAGAATTATCGATGGTCCTGAGGATGGGGTCATTGGCGGTCCTGCACCACGTAATTTACTTGGTGCTAGACGCTTTACAACATCATGGAGTATGGATTTTGGTTGGGGCGGTGTTACATTATGTACATTAGCCTCCGTAGCATGGATATTACTTAGTAAAATCATGAGATTCAGTCCAATTGCTGCTATGATAGCGTAGCAGCACGACGCCTTCGAGGTGTAAAGTCAATAATATAAGGAGATGGAAATGGGAAAGAAGAGGTGATAGAAGGGTGAAGAGGAAAGAAAATCAATTGATAGGCGCGAAGAAGTGAACATCAGAAGAGATAAAGAAAAAATTAAACGATGAAAGAAGAGTGAAGAAACTGAGTTTTCAACCGTTCTCTGAAATATTTTCTTTTAAATATTATCGCTCTGTAAATTCCGAGATTAAATCGGTAGTTGAGTACAGAGGCGGTTCAATTGAAAACTTAAAGTTCAAACCTCGAAGGCAACTCCAATTAAAATCAATTATTTAGCTGAGTTGAATGGATTTTTCAACTGAAGAAAAGCGGAAAAAACCAAATGAAAAATCAATTAGTCGGCTTTTGCTTGGCTGAAGTATTCCATGACTTTTGTACGATTTTGCACGATTAATTAGGGAAATAAAAAATTTATTGCGAGAAAAATTGGATGAAAGAAAGAGCGAGCACAGAGGGAAGCAAAGTTATAACCATTCGGTATGACAGGAGAATTTTAGTCCGATCTGTCCCGGTGTGACAAATAATTCCAAGCACCGCGCGTATCCACTTCTCTTACCCGCTCTTCTATATGGTGGAACTGTGTTTCTATATAGTTGAAAGACCAGTGAATGACGAAGGAAAGAAAAAAAACCCGTGGGATTGCTTCCACTTGCATTCACCCGAGCAAACATTAATTAAGTACAGATCTACCCAGTGAAAAACAGGGGAAAAAATGTTTTTTCCTTCTTTTCCATTTTCTTTCCATCGCGAACTTCCATTCTAGAGAATTTTTAATTAGTCAATTATACTTTGTAACAATGAAATTCCATAGATAATTAAATATTTGAGGCTATCAAAGTGATGTGAGTGAACAGTTGATGAATTTTTTGAATAATTATCATCTGCTCAATGAATTTTCAACAAAAATCTTCAATTCAATCGTGAAAAACATTTCCAATTGAATTTATATTTGATTATCAAAATTATTCTAAATTATTCATTGAGAGCCAATTGATAATCTCACCAGAGTGGAATGATCATTTGAATTTATAACAGGAAAATTCTCACCGATTCGTTTACCATCGATTAATTTAAAAGGAAACGAACTTTTGGTAATTATAAAGTTTTAATTGTTTAAGCAAATTAAGCGAATGCTTAATCATTGTCGATTTTTATAACCGTTGAATTATGGCCAAAGGAGAGAATTCGAGCCAAGAAACAAGACACTCGGCCGCAGGATCCTAGCTTTTGCTATGATAAATACCTGCATGATTTTTTTGTAATAAAACATCACGCAAGTGATGAAACACATTGTAACATCGATTATAAAATAAAAGTAATTAAAACGATAAGAATCATGTGTCTCGTACATTATTATTTCGCTCTTGTTTGTACCCAACAGCCAGCATCAATATTTTGTATATGACCTCAAGAGTGAGGTTATGTTAGACCAACCGTAATTTCACGATTGTATGCGCCAGCGTGTTGCACGATATAGCCGCTCGAATGTTATAAAAATTTCACAATAATATCCACAGCTATGCTCTCATGATTTTTCTCATTGAAGAATCATGGATTATATCAATAATAGACCATTCTATTGTCAGTAAACAACTAGCAGCCAGCGGTATGAAGGAAAAAATAAAATTTCAACGGTAAATTTAACCGGCCGCGAGGCAAATTGTACACACAAAAGAATATGTCGATGACATTTTATTAAATTGATGAATTCTTTCGGAACTAACAACAATCAGATTGGATGCCTTTGTGCTAAATTTTGGCTGAAAATGGAGAAATAACGAGATGAAAACAATGATTAATAACGTACCTCTCCAGTTCCCTCCAAAAATCACCACGCGTGATTTTGTATTTTATTTTCAGCAGTGTTGGCTCGTTGATTGCCAGCTTATGGAATAACTCAGGATGTTTCTGCGATGCCCAGTGTTGTTAGATATTATTTTTTTATTGATAATTGTGGTTTGCGGCTATTTTATTTTATCGTATGAATAGATTGAATAACAATGCCTGGATGATCCGTTACTCGTGAAATTTTGTGGCACTGTTAACCGGCCTCTTGAGTTCCTCACACACACAAAAACCCTGCACACATGCAAACGCAGCGACGGCTCGCGCGCATGCGCAGACACGAATTGTAGCACGGCCATATTGACTGAAAATACGCGCTCTGTATACGAGAGGAGATGGCTCCTTTGAAATCTATACAATTACTTCTTTCCCCTTGTGCAGTTAGAGCAGGGTATTCACTTCAAAAGTTTGTTTAAGGGATTTTTTCTTCCCAAATCTAATTCATGGAGTACGTCTTCCATTATTTATGGAGGGGTATGAAGATGTAGTGCAAAGTTTTGGCTCCAGATTTTCCATTATTTATTTAAATGGAATATGAATATTCATACCTGTTGGGAATTTTTTTTCAGAGATTTTACATTTTAGAGTGAATTTTCAAAAGTTAATGCAACGTAAAAGGTTTTTGCGGTAATTTCCCTTTTATTGAGAAGCATCGTGGATGTATGTCACGCTATAACTCATTACTAATGAATTAATGAATGCGCAGTCCAGTAAAAAATTGATTTTGAAATAGAAAAAATTAACACTAGGATGAAATTTTTTTTTTTAGTGAGAAATATTGTTATTAATAAATCCTCAATTTTGTGGGATTGTGAGTCATGCACTTTTCGAAAAAAATGTAGACTTGAGGAAATGGAAAAAACGCATTCATTTTCCAATAACTCGGGAACGCAGATACGGAAGAGAATCACTGAACCAAAATTGTGAAGCATGAAATTACCTATAAAAAATTCGGTGGTCGTTTCCCTTTATTATGGATAATAGTTTTGGAACGTGGAGCGCGCGTAGTCCGTAACAAAGGAGCACGCTTCGTGCTGCCTAGTTTGAAAGCGATATTTGGTTAACAAATGGAACTTTTCAGCCTTTAGAAAAATCAGTTTGAAAATATGAAAAAAATATCTTAACTTCAGAAAACTATGAAAAAAAACAATTCCAGGACAAGCACGAAAATTTAGGGGCCTTTTCAATTTTTTAATGCCCATAAAAAAAAATTTGTATTTTTATTTTCACTGGACTTTCGAGTATAATAACTTGTACACTATTTATCGGATTCCGATGAAACACGACAGGAATTACTTGGTAATTTGTATTCGGCCTTTTTGTTTCCCATCGATTTCCTTTCGCCGGAATCTCTTCGCCTCTAAACAATATAATTCTATAAGCAAAGAACAGGTCGTCTTCTGCCGTTGTTTTGTTGAAGAAACAAAAAATTACAAAGGTGAGTATAGAATTTTGCTCTATTCCGGAAAAAACACAGTATTTTCTCTTCAATAATTTCCAATCGTTGCTAAATTTTTATGAACAGCTAAAATTTTTATTATACAAGAATTCTTTTCATAAGATTAGTGGTCGTATTTTGGAACATTCAGAAACTTTCCCTGAAAAAAAAATTCACGACTAAATTAATTTATTTATACCGGAATTTAATTAATAGGCCAAGTTATGAAAATCGTCCTATACCAATTCGAGGGTGCGCAAAAAAACAAAAAAAATATGACTATCTATCGGTCGTGTTACCCTAGTATCGTGATCTTCGTCTAAAATGTCCTTGCCTCCTCATAACCACTATTTAAACAATCTTATTTGGAAAAGTTTCATTGAGTCCTCCATTTGGCTCCTTCAAAATAATGACTCAATTACCTCACGCATCGTTGCAAAGAACTTTCATCAACTTCAACTCACTCGTTGTCCTTCTACTGAGACTACTTCATTCCATAAGACTACGTGATTTCTCCTCCAAACTGAGGATTTAGTACTGAAAGTAGACAAACGAGCAAGTTACTCATGTAACTTTGAGTTTAGTACTTGCCTGCACGAAGCATACGTGTTTGCGAAAATTCTAAATCTATTTTTATCTCATTTATTCATTTAAGCACATGAATTGATTCTTTGTTTCAGCGAGAAGATTTGAGAGATTTTTTTTCAATAATTCCGTTGAAGATTTGAAGGAAATTCGATGGAATAATCCACTAGTTTCGTCTCAAAACTAAAGACACGAGCCTTTTCTTTCTCGATTTTTTTCGAGAGTATAAAGAAAACACTGATTGTTATAAAATGAAGGATTCCTCCCTCAAATCTGTTTGAAAAAAATTATTCGTAATCATCCAGATAATGAAGCAAATAAAAACATCCAAATTGATAGGAAATGAAAATTCACCTTCAAGCTGGTTTTCCTATTGGAAACAAAAACATTTGCGAAAAATTGAAAATTTTAGATAATCGAAGAGATTGATGAACCCAATGAAAAATCCATTCTAACCGGGGCTGAAAGCTCGAGTAAAGAACGAAACCAGAATCCGTTTTTTAAAATTTGGTTTCCAATAACAAGAATAGAACGAGAATGAAATAATGAAGCACCGCTTTCTAGAGAACTAAACCGGGAACGAAATGATTGAAAATGCGATTCATAATGGAGGAAATATGAAATCGTTCACTCTAAATAACATTCTCAACAATTCGTTCAATCAAGACGGGAATGAAATTATGGAATCGTTATTTCTAAGAACGGAATTCGAAAAGGAATTATTGAGGTCATTCCTGTGAAATGTTTTCCTCCAGAATGAAATTAAGAACCAAACTATTAAAAGCGTTATTCACGATTAACGGAATACGAGGGAAATTACATCTACGAGAATACTTTACAGAGTCTTTATAAAGAAGCTCCAATTCTGTATACAAAGGTTCAAATTCTTAATAAAAAATGTTCCAATTCTTCATGAAAAAATTTTCCTTACAGAATTTCTGATGAAAAACATGAGTAAAAATTTCTAACACATGTTTTCCATCGGAACTTTTCATAGCTTTTCATAAAATCATTGAAAAGATCCTATCTCAAATACTCTCACTCTGTTACGCGATTTTCATTATATAAAATATTTAAATTCCAACTGAAAACAAACATCTCCATTTTACCCCATGTCCCCAATCTCACTTGGCCCATTTATCATCTTCCTCCTTTTATTCGTCCATCTTGTTTAATTCTGACATTGCGCTCATTCAATCACCAATTCTGAATCCCAAATCATCATAGTGATAACCATTTTCCCATCTCCATGAAATATCATGATAGGGATAATCTATCTTGGAGCTTTTTTTCTCTTTTAGCGAGTAAAAACTCATACGGGCGAAGATGAAGCTACGACGAAAATGTAATTTTCTTTGATGGAAAAACTTTGATATATTCTTAGGAATAGAAAGCGTTTAAAATTACTCATCAGTTTCGCAAGGCGTATTGAATTCTGTAATGAAGTGGAGGAATAGCTCAATTCGATGCCGGTGTCAAATTAGTTTCTGGAGAATATTTTTGATTGAAAAGGAGATATAGGAATTTTATTAGGCACATTTTCCGTAGACAAAAATCAGAGCTACAAAAAAGGTCATCAAGTTAAGAGAAAAATGTCAAGGGACCTTTGTTTTTAGAAAAATCTACGAACTATCTCATCGTTTCCAAGATATCTAGAGAATTAACAATCCGTAATTTGTGAATGACTGAATTCATGAAATTCATAAACTTTATTTGAACAAAAAAGAATTCCAAGTCTCTTCAAATTTATTTAGGAAATTGAAGAACTCTTTACCCGTCTCAATGAATTTTTCGTATTGATCTCAGGTTTCCCATTCTTCCATTCACGAAACATTATGATTTCTTGGGCATTTATTAGATCAATTTTTTTTGGATTTTTCATATTTTCAATTTCATCAAGTGCCCTCAGCCTCTTACGATGTATATATTCCACCCAGGTTCTCATAAAGCTTGCAAAAACGTCACACCAGTGAAAAAGTTGTTCCACTGAAAATGGATTCAGAGGTAAAAAGAGAAAAATAGTTGAGCGAAGTTTCGAATCTCAGTATCGGCAAAGACTATGATTGAAGAGTTTCTGATGTATATGTATAGACAGATATGTAAAGATATATATATTTCTTGTTCTTACGGAATAAGATGAAAGTTATGAAAGCAAAGACAGAGGCTGGGATAGCGACATAAGGTATCTGATTGTGTGTCCATTTCAGTAGAGTTGGTGCCTCGTAAATGAAAATTCCCTGAAGTGTATTGAACATCCAGGGTATGTATAAAAATGGTACTTCATATTTTTCACCAATTATCAATAATATCGTTGACAATATAGATGATAAAAATCTTCCCATTGTCACTTTGATTATCACATCTGCGATAAATTTAATTCACTTTTATTAGTCAAATTTACTAAGTTTAATTGATTCCGACGTGATTTCCGGTGGTCACGTACACAAAAGAAAAAAATCTTGTGGTAAGAAAATGTATTGGTAACGAAATTTTCCTTCGCAATTTATATATCTATATATTTCGAAATTTTCTGGAGCGAAGTAAATTTTCTACATCTAAGTGAATCTTCTTTCAACAAGAAATTTTTTTCTCAGCGTATGAAAATTTCTATAAGAAATAATTTTTTTCTGTAATTAAAACCATGAAAGATAGGGAAACTTTTCTAAAAATATTTTTCGTGAGGCATGACTAGAGCTCCTAAAAATGTTCCCATCGAAAATATCGTATCTCCAATGAATCTAGAAACTTCGAAAAAAAAACTTTATCCACAGAATAAAATGTCATAAATCTCTGAGTGATTAGAAAAAACCGTTTCTGTAATCAATAAAATTCCCCACAAAAAAGTTTGATGAACATCCACCTGAACCCGTTAGTTTCAGAGATATTCACAAACCAATTTCAACCTTTCACTCCTAAATTCTCACGATTAATAATTAATGCAAACAATTAGTGAATGAGATTAAACGTGCTCATGTTTCCAAAGTTGAACATGGACGTGATTCAACTTGGTTGATCCCCTCTCACTTCTTCTACTCTTTCATAAGAATATCCATCAAGCAAATGAATAAATCATGAGGCTTCTTAACTAATTATTCATGGAAGCTTATATTCACAATTTTGTAATTCTCTTAATTTAATGGATAGATAGATGAAAATATTATTACTGTATGACCGACGAAATATGTAACTAAACGCCGTTGATTTTGTCACAGAATGTCCAAGAGGTGACCGTGCACCAAGTTCCAGGGTGATCGAACTGAGGCAAGTGACCACAAGACACATAGCTCGTAGATACAAAGTTCTTGGCTGTTAAATAACGATTTAACTTTGTATAAATCAATGAATTCGATGAAAAAAGTTTAACTGACATACCGCTAATGAATAATTCCCAAAATTCTCATTCATGTTTTGCAAATGAATTTTTTTATTTTCCTCAATTTTATTGAATTCATCCATTTTATTTATTATTTCAAATATATCTACATGAATATAAATGACTCAGAATTTCTTTGAATTTATCTCAACAATTGTGACAGCCATGATATGTCAAATAACATGGAAATAAATGAGAATCACACTATACATTTATATTCACAAAGCACATAAAAAATGGCTCCCCTCCTTTCTCTTTTAATCACAGAATTCATTTCTTTTTTAATATATTTTTTTTTCTTCAATTATATGAGTTTCTAATTTGCCGATGAAATAGACAAAAGACCTGGAGCCAATTGTGCGCAGTAAAAACAGCTAAAAGTATGCCATCAAGTTTAATGTGCAATCCATCCAAGATGAGTTTCATAAAAAAAACGCTAATCTCAACGACAATAACGCACAGCTGCATGAGAAGCCATGGTGTATGAAGCATTGGATATCCCTGACTTGCGAATAAATGACCGAAAAAGAAGGAATAAAGGGGATAAAAAATATTCATTATCATTCAAAAATTCACAGAGATAATTAAAAAAAAAATACCGTCATAGCGCCAAGCATTATAAGTGTATAATGCTCAATTCCAAGGATAGAAGTCATTAGTTTGAGGTCTCGTTCAACATCGTGGGGAACTTTAATTAAAAATTTACCTCTTAAAAATGGAAGGCACATGAAAATATGTTTTTAATCAGAGATTTCCTTTTTTTTCAGGGTAATTTCAAAGACAGCATACCTAAATCAGTGCTGCGTCTTCGGTTTATTGAACGTCTTGGTAATTTGTAATTCATGATGCGGATTATATCGAGGGCCGTTATCATCTGAAATATTGATAAAGAGAATTTTTAAGTATTCGGTAATAATCCAGTGGTGATGTGAATTAAATGACATTTTGCATTTTCAATTGCTGATTTATTTATTTGGGATATCTCGACATTATGGGAGATGGGAATTTTCAGTCGCGTCTAATTTGTAGTTCTGAATTTTCACAAAAGTTTGTCTATTTCTCTTAGATTCCAGGATATTCTAAAAGAAATCAACGGTGAAATGGTAAAGTGGAAGCGGAAAAATTGCATTTGGTTAACGGAAATTCCCTAAGAAAAGAGTTCCTCCGACCCTAGAGTGGTCTCCTCATGAGGGAAACGCCGCGGAATTATTTTAATCTGATTATGATGAATACGTAGCACGAAAAAAAAATTGAAAAAAATTCAAAAGTGTTGATAAAACTTGAAAGAAAACTTGCGGATTTTTTGTTTAATTTTATCACAATTGATAAGTCTGTAATGAAATTATTCAGAAAACGCTGCAAAATAAGGGGCCCCGTCTAGGGTTAAAATATTCCCTAAATCCTTGAATTCCAACGATAATCGCGAAAATATCTGCAGAAAAAATCGCCATCAAATTAATTAAAAAAAATTGCACAATCTCATTTTTTTACTTAATAACTGAATTATGTTGATTAAATAATTTTGATTATTACGATGGACTAACGGTCCCAATGAGTCCGAGGAAAATGACGCACAGATGATTCCCCATACTCCAGTGATCGCACAATGTGCAAATGATCCGGCCGACTCGCTGAAGAAAAACCAAATGAAAATAATTAAATTAATAAGAAATTCTCAATGAAACGTTTTAAGTACATCAGCATAAAACTATCGGCTTGAATTAAAAGCCTCCGTTCAATTTAATGAACTCCTGCGGATTCTGGAAATTATTAAAATTTATGATTCATAGTGAAATAATTGGAAGTGATGTAGGTACGACGTTTAATCGATATCAGCCTCCCCAGGGTTACACTGAACTTGAGGGAGGAGAGGGGAAAGGAGCGGGGAGGGCATCGAAGGAGAATTGGCTCACGTATGGGGTAGAAACGATTAAACTAGCGGGCATATTCTGTCATACGACAATCAAACTACAGGGGGTTAATCAAGTTCTAGTGGTTTCCAACGATGTACCATACAGTTCTAGCAGATTTGCCAGACAACTTTATCCATTTACATTTTGCAATATTCAATCGCCATAGCCAATTTACTTTTCGCAACTGTGGATGTTTTTAGTGTTTTTCTTTGCCTCGAGGAATGTCTATTAATTTTTTTACTCACCGATTTTTTATTATTCTTATCAAGAATACCGACAAAACGGCATATTTCACATTTTTTTGATAATCTCATGATTTTTTTTTCTTCTTGATTATTTTTTTTTCGCTCAAACAGTTAGGTGATAATTGACGTTTCAATTTTTTGAATTTAGCTGCAAAAGTCGGATGAATATCATTTTTTTACACTATTTTTAATAAGCATTAGATTTAATAACCACGAGAAAGAAATGAGTGAGGAATTAAAATAAAGCTTTGATGTGAAAATTTTTGTCAATTATTGAATTGCGACGATGCAATTTCCACATTTCAATAATTTCATTACCGTGAATTTATCTCTCAACTGAAAATAACAGATGTTTTTATGAATTTACTGAATTTAGCTGCAATTTTTTTCTTTAATATTGAAAAGAAACGAGTAAATACGCAGCTTATTTAATTTTCTTTTTTCATTTTTAAAAATTAATTGTGCTCATCAAATTTAATGAAATGTCTGATAAAATTAATGAGGTTGTGCTGAATGAAGGACGTATTGAGAAAGTTGAAGCTACGTCAGAAGGCCAAAGAACATCGGTATGTCGATGAATAAAAAAAAATATTTCGTTTTTTTATTGATTTTCATTAAGCTCGATAATAATCAATACACGAGTTTGTTTATTTTTTTCCCCTTTTATTTTCCTCTCTCCACAAGCTTCTCATAAATGAAAATTCACAGAGCGGAGATTCTGATCACGAAGCAATGGAAACGAGTACGTGTAAAATCGTGGAGAATAATAAAATAAAAAGAATCAATGAAAATGGAAAAATATGGTCAGATGAAATTTATCACACAATTCAGGCATTACTATTGGTTTCAACTATTTTTATATTGAGTTACCATGGTATGCGTTACGGTCCAATTGAATACAGCCTTTTGGAAAATGGTCAAAGTGTTAATGGTCTTGTGCCACCACGGAAGGCTGTGGTTACACTCAGTCTCGGTTATTCGCTCACCTATTCGGTGATTTCGTCTCTAGCAGCATTGATGCTAGTTTACTCTCTCGTATCAGTGAGTTTGGAGTTCATTAAACTATCGTGTTTAGATAAATTTAATGACGATGAGGTCAGACGAGATGAATTGCCCAGCTGAATTTTTTACCTTTTTATTTTTATTTGGAGTTGGATTTTTTTTAAGTTTACAAAAATACAGGAATCATTTTTGTGGAAGTAAGAGAATTAGAAAAAATGGTTACAACAAAAGATAAAAAATACGATTTTTTAGGAAGTTTCGAGATTTCGATTTTTCAACATCATTTTTGTTCGAAATTTTCGTTCACTTTTCATAAAAATTGAATTTATCATAAAATAAAATAAACTCATCTCGTTTTTCCTCATGCTAGATTCTCGTAGTGTGATCAAATAAACCAGAAAATTTCTGCCGAAAAATACTATTATACATTTTCCGTCCAAAAGTAATCGAGATATTCACGAACCCAAGTTCTTCATAATTTCCATATTTCTGCATTCCTCCCATTAATAATTCAACAAAATTAATTATAATCCAACATTTATCATCGGAAATTTCTCTGGCTATCCAATTAAATTAAATCAATTTCCAACGGGCATCATCTTCGTTATCAACTCGAATGAAAATTTATCTCATTACATAGTATTTATATTACAGATGAAACCATACTGGAGTTTACCCACAATAGTACTATGCATTGCTGAGGTTGTATGGGAAGTTGGTGATGCTATTGTCGCATTCTGGCTGTTGTTTACGCGTATGAAATTCACTACTGCCGTCAGCTACACTGCGGGTGCTGTATTTGTTATCAGTAAGTTTTAAAGAATTATTCTTTTTAATTAAAACTCATCAAACCTGAGGCCAGATTTTCATTATTGCAATTTCATGTAAATCCATTGAATTAACGAAAGATAAGATCAAACAAAAAGCAGGATGGCTGTTTCAAAATTTAACATTTCCTTCATTTTTCATATTTTATTGTGATAAGCGGAAAAAATCAAATGTTAATTAATTTTTTTTCTTCATTCTTTGTTAAAATAAAAAGTTTCACGTTAATTATTGCTTTGAATTGAAACAGTTAATTACATGAATTTCTCATTAATTTTAAAAATATTTTGCTCTGTACAATTCCAGGAAAATTTATTTTTAATTCAAACATGAAAATTATTACATTTGTTTCAACATAAATGAGAATTTGACGAATACATTTTATTTTAAATCAATTTCACGATGTAATGAATAAAATAATGGGACGATGTTAAATTTAAATCTCTATTGATTTTTTTCAGTTGGTGAACTCTGGTGTTGGCTTGGTGTAGTACGTTTGTACGAGATGAGATCCTTCGAAAGTAATTTGTAAAACATTTACACTCGGCTTTTTTATATTCATTAAAAATTGGGTCAATAAAGTTTGATATTTTATATTTTACGAATGTGAGTGGTAATATTCACCTTTCATACGTGAAAATTCCTGGATATTATTGGACACAGCAAATACTCTGTGATATTCATTGATTTATAGGTGAAAATTTCTATCCCAGGACATTTTTCTTGTCTAAAATATTCAATGGCGACAATGTATGTATAATATATTACCCCGGTGGTGAAAAAGAAAAAAAACATTACATTACTCACCCACTGCAAAAAAACTTGTACGTATCTCTTACAATTCTGTCTTTATTGCTGAATTTATTCGACAATACTTTCAGTAATAATTCATAGAAAGCATGACATGGAAATGGAGATACTTGAAGACTACCGTCTAAACTGATTGCTGCATTCTTCATGGGCTTACATGATTCAGTTGGCCTGATGATAACAATTTAATGCATTAAATAATCCAATATCCGTTGAGGAACTGGTATTATGTGACCTCAGTAGTAAAGCGGTGGGACGTAATAATTCAATTTTACATGAGTGGACTTTTCCTGATATATCCCGGAACCTAAGAGAGATGGCGAAATTTTCGTAGGGAGCTTTCTGTAGATTTGATATTCTTACATAAAAACAGATCGTTACGAAAATTCCTCTAACATTTTCAGAATCCGAGATATCTCACTTAAGGGGTAACGGAAGATTGAGTAAGTTAGGAATTTTCAAACTCATCACGTATAAAAATTTCCATGACAATTGTCATGGCATTGCCATGACATTGTCATGGAATTTCATGACATTGTCATTAAAAATTTGCCGCTTGCCATGGCAGAATCTACCATGACAAACTTTGCCACGACAAAATGTTCCATGGCAGATTCGTAACAG
>JABSMS010004503.1:0-15959 GCA_018902275.1 Aleiodes sp. PSUC_FEM 10030003
GATTTTGTGCTGATTTAAAAAAGAAAGAGAGAATTTATAACACCATTAAAAAGTACTGCATTTTGCCTTCTAAAAACGAGAAAAATTTCTTTTTTATTGATTTACAATTACCAGTTTTTTTTTGTTTTTTTTTTTTGTTAAATTTTAAATTTCGTACAAAACGAACATTCGTCGTTTTTGGAGTACGATGAATTCATTGAAGTGTTCTTCTGTATTTTTTTTTCTGATGACGTATTATATATGACGGACTAGGTGCGATAGAGTAGGGGGCAACTTATGAGCCTCAGATAGATACATAGTTTAGATACCTTTTACAAACATATTTCATTTTTCATTTAATATAAAAAAAAATTGTCTTAATTCTAGATGTGTTGTTTTTTTCGACACAGCAGAATGGCTCTAGTGTTATTGAAAATCATTTTATTGCCATTGGAAAATTTTCTCAAATGAAGCAACTCCTGGCGGTGTTGTTGTGGAGCGTCGGCAAATTGTGACATCAAATTTTATATTATTTTTTTCTCAACCATTTAAATTATCTTTCCTTCATCTTTAATTCTTTTCATTTTACTCGCAAGAAAAACAAAAAAAAATTGGGAATTCCTTTCTTTCACGTCAATAATATATAAGAGCCGACGTGGACGGCTCGTGAGAGGATAAACAAAAAAGAAATGCGTCGTAAAATTGTTCAAATTACCCCATCAAAACGTTATTATCCCCTGTTAACTGTAGTATTTTCATTTTTATTTGGAGTAAGTTTCAAAAATTCTTCGTACGCAGCTGCAATAATGTCATCCTCATCTTCCTCGGGTTGACTGACCGGATCAAGCGAATTTGGTGGAATCCTGAATGGAAAATTAAGAAACAGATTATTTTTGTGCAAAGGCATAAATAATAAATTTAAAAAAAAGAATAAACACGTACCAATCTTGCTCAGTATCAAGATTGGCCAAATCTTGACAAAATCTACGCTCCTCAGCTGATAAAACCATTCCATCTGGACCGTACAGAACGGGTTCATCAAACTGCTGGGATGGTTGCATCTGCTGTTGTTGCTGTTGCTGCTGTTGTGTATTCGTTTGATTAACATCAACGGCAACTGAATCGCGGAATGAAACTACACGTCCCCAGTTACCACTACGTAACTCTTGGACGCTATTTACCATTCGACCAACGTGCACGTCGACTTGGCCTTTCGTAACTAAATCGGTAAGTTCACGCATTACTCGTTCAATTTCCTGCCGATTTGTTGTACTGTCTCGCTCCAAATATTGGCCAGCCAACTGAAATTAATGAATCATTTGGATTAAATAATTTCCATTTGGAATCAGTGTTCTTCGAAAATGTCTTGTCAGTCGACATTTACCTTTAGAGATTGACAAATGTACTTGGCAGAGTTAGGCCCTGGATTCTTCAGGGTATTCGAGATCAAATCAACGAGGAGTTTTCCCAAAATTGAAGCAGGATGTGAATCCATCTGTGCTACTAATTCAGCAAGACTCAGCATTAATCCATGGCACTTCCTTTCATCATCAGGAGTGTGTTCCGTTATTTTGGGCCAGTTTGCTGATTGGTTCTCATTTTCCTCGCGACAACTATAAAAATTATTTAATGTATTCTCTGAATTTTTGTGATTGAGGAAAGGGGAATAGAAGATATCAAGTGCATCTTTGGAAATTAAAACGAACCGTTCATATAATGCTGTCCTGAATATTGATGGATTGTCTTCAGAGGGTGTATCGACGGCATCAAGGTGCGAACATAATCGTGCCCCACTGTACCGGAAGTTCGAGTCTATTATACACTGAGAGATAATCAATGAAACATTGAATAATTAATGATGACAGATACATGAATAGAATTGGCTGAATGAATTTTCGTAAATTGTTAACGAACCTTTTGAATAATAGCATTAATTATTGCCTCAGTATTAGCCTTGTTTTTTAAATGTGGAGTTATGTTACAAACTAGTTGCACGACTAGATTCTCGAATTGATCTGGATTCCTTGTCAAGGTTTGCATTGCCGTATTTAAATGGGTCAATAAATTCGGCAGACTCATTTCACCACGAGAATTCTCAGTATTCCGATTTCCCTGTTGATTAATTATCGTATATTACCATGTTATGTAACTGAAAATTCTGCAAATTATTTATACGATCATATTTTTACCTGATTCCTGTCATAATTTCCATATCCACTCTCGTATCGTTGATAAGACTGCGATGCATGATCGGAATCACCGTACTGCTGATACTGCATCTGTTGTTGGACATGATAGGGATACTGTTGTTGGCTCCCATAAGGATGATGATGTACATGTGGCATTGATTGACCAGTTCTCGCTGCATTCAGACGATCCTGGACAGAGTGTCGTTGCCATCCTTGACTTTGTTGCTAAATAAATAGATATGAAAAATCCCGAAGAATTTTAATAGAATTTTTATACTTCCCAAATTTATTTTTGTTCTTACATTTTGCTGGGGAGCAACAAAGTTTCTCGGCACGAATTCAGCGGCGTCAGCGGACAGCTCGGAATTCTTAACCACATCGTTAATTGATGCATTGTTGAACATCTCGTTAACTTGATTCACAGATGCTGCACAAGAAACAAATGAAAGGTTAAAACAATGTGAAAGTTAGATGAAAACGTGAATTTATGACAATGAGGTTAATAAATTTTCTATAATAATAATAATAAATCACCAGTTTGTTGATTAGAATTCTGTGGACGCCTCAACTGCTGATGCTCACTGCCAGGTGTCCAAGAATTACGTCCTCTGCCACGGCCTGCGCCACGACGGTCACCGCCGCCGTCACCCTCGCCAGCGTGCTCCATTGCCCACGAAATTTGGTTCAATCAAAATCCACGTTTATTCCCGTACACTACTCCCCCCAAAAATTTTAACGATTCTATTATTTTTAGTTCAGCTTGAAACTTTGGGATTTTATGATTATTTAATGGTTTAAAAAATAATAATTAACTTTCCTTCCTTGTTATTCAACACGAGACATAAAAAAATTAGAGTGTCGAGGGATAATAATCACGATGCCGACACAGATTCGCGGTCCGAGTACCGAGTTCGTTATGTCGGCTCAACAACGTAACGAAGGTTTTCAGAACCTGTGCATAAAAGACATTCTTCTATTGAATGACTAATGATGTTATTGAGGAAGCCTTGAAATCTCTGAAACTAATTTAAAAAAAAAATTTCACGTTTTCTTTTTTTTCTTTGTAACTCTGGATTTATTTATTTATTCATTTTGGAGGGAAGGCCGATAATTCGCGGGTTATCGAAGTATTCGATACTTCCCTGTGTGAAAGAGAAGAGGCGTTTATGACGCGACATCAAACGGAATATTTAGTAAACATAACAGTCATGGCCGGTGGCCGCTTGACACGAGGCGACACGTTTCGAATATCTTGATGGAAGTCACTGTCCCTCATGAATATCAAAACGATTTTTTATTGCATTAATTCGTCAATAATCTGCCAAAATAAATGTAGAACCATTCTAAATAATTGTCAGTGTTACGGGTATTTAATTAAACGTTTGATTGCACATTGATTTGGTGTTTGAATACGGCGCCACTGTCGGTACATATTAATCACCGCCTGGTCCTCTCCCTAGCCCGAAAAAGGGGTAAAAAACAGGAAGAACAAGAAAAGGAGGAAAAAAATAATTCACCAGTATACGAAAGTGCTTCGAAGGAACGAGAAGAATGAATAGCAAGAAGGTAAAGGGAGGTTATCAAAGGAGCCAAGTGAATTCCGCGTGTTCTCACCCCCTCATGCGCAGTGATTGATCCCCCATTGAAGCAGGTGCATTTAGATTGGAACGTTATTTTGGAAATTATTTTCTTCTCATTAGTGTGTAACACATGCGTGTACATGGATTCTCATTAATTATAAATGACGAAGACAACTTGGTAATTAAGCTGGAGAAGAAAACTGAGTGGAAAATGGGCTGGATTAATCCTAAACTACGGAAATAGTCAAAAAGTTATTGCGTAGTTTTGTTTTTTCAACAATCAATGGAAATATGAATAAGTTTTACAAATAGAGCTTATTCATAATTGCTGCGAAAATAGAATTTTCGTGATTTAAATGATCAATTAACTGGGGATAATCCTCTTCATCGGTGTTATGAGTGTTTACAACGCTTCATCAGTGAGCAATACCGGAGGTATTACGGGCAATTCAGCTGCGGGAAATAATGCCGCCGTGACGCCCGAGGGTGCCGACGACTGGATGGAATTTTGCGACAGACACGCCCGCGCATCCGCCTCAGATTTTGCCAAAGCATTTTGCACTTACGTCAGTCTTAATTTACCAGAGAGTGCAAGGGCAACACTGTCGCATCGTGATTTTTTGAGGAAATTCATTGATACATTCTGTGAACACTTTGAAAGCGAGTACCTCAGACGTAGCGCGAGGTCGGTTATGCAATAAATATTTGAAAAAAAATTAATTAGTTTATATTTTTGATATTTTTTAAGATACTAATCATTGTTAATTTATTATGGAGGAAAGATTGGATAAAGTATGCATTAAGGGTAAAATCGCTTGGAATGAGTGAGAATACTTGAGATAGGATTTTTTCAATGATTCCAAAAATATAGTTTTTTTTTGAAGATTAGCATTAGTTTTTGTCCACTTTTAAAGAAGATATTCTCAAAAAACGGAAAATTTTCAGAAAAGAAAAGGATGAGGCCTTCAATATTCAGCAGAAACGATCGACTCTTCCAAAAAAACTCAAAAATCGATAGTGTCACGTGTTTGAAAAAATTCTACATCAAGCCCTTTCACTGCAATGTCTATATTACTCTTATACCTTTTTCCAATGATTAGAAATGAATGAAGATTAATCAATGCAAAGATTATACTTCTGAATCGAAAGTCCACTAAAAGAAATATATAATGCTTTTAGATCTCCGTCATTTCACGATACACGTCACCCCGCCAACTCAACTAGTCATAACAATCGCGTACCAATTCGTGCATCATCTCACGAAGAATTCAGCGACTACTCTGAGCACGATGGTGACATTGTATCACCAAAACCAGTACATAAACCATTCTTCAGGCGTTTATCATTCAAAGGACTCAAGAAGGGAAAAGGATTTTTCCACAAGCAACAGAGCGATGAAGTCGAATTGTCCCACAGTGATCACAGAAGGGACAAGCATGCGAAATCAAAGTTATCAAAAATTGTTGTTGAATGTAGAAAAGAGGGAGTTGTTAATTCTTTGATGGGTGAGAATCCAGATGGTACGCAAAAATGGGAAAAGTCAAGGCTAGCATTGATTAAAGCAAGTGGTGGTTATATGCTAGAATTTTATTCACCACCAAAGGCAATTAAACCGAGGGACGGTGTTTTTTGTTTTGCAATAACTGAAGCCAGAGAAACGACTGCACTTGAAATGCCTGATCACGAAAATACATTTGTATTGAAAACACAAAATGCGGAATTTGTTATTGAAGCGCATGATTCAGCTGACATGAGATCTTGGCTGGCTACGATAAGATATTGCATGCGTAATGCACATTTAAGTCCAATGAATGCAACGGCTAGTGATACTACCGATGGTATTGGACATGGAGCAGCTGGTTGCAGTGATGGAGGCAGACTTCGTGCTAATTCAGGTAGTAAAGGTTCAAAATCCGGTCATGATCATGGTAATGATGTTGGTAATCCACCGGAATTGCCACCTAGACTACGTACAAAGAGTAATAGTAATTTGGAGCTGTGCTCTTCGCAGCTAGAAATTGAGCAGTGTAAGTTAATTAATTAATTTTAGATATTATGCTATTGGAGGTGAAATTTGAATTAAACTTTTCATAGTAACAGGCAATGAAGCTGAGCCGGATTTGGCTGTTAGTTTGAGAGAATATCCGTGGTTCCATGGAACACTACCGCGATCAGATGCAGCACAACTTGTTTTGCACAGTTCTACTAATGGGCATGGGGTATTTTTGGTACGACAGAGTGAAACTAGAAAAGGAGAATTTGTTCTTACATTCAATTTTCAAGGGAGAGCGAAGGTAACATCCTGCACTTTTTAATCACCAATAAAAGTGTTTGAAATCGTTTTCAATAATGATTTTTATCATTAATCATTATTCTTAATTTATTGTTTGAAAAATCAATGACTAAATATAAATTTTTACAGCATTTAAGAATGACACTGAACGATCAGGGCCACTGTCGCGTACAGCATCTATGTTTCCCAGCAATTTTAGACATGCTCGATCATTTTCGACAAAATGCTATACCTCTTGAATCAGGTGGTACTGCTGATGTGATGTTAACGGAATTTGTCGTAGCAACACATGCAACAAGACCTCCAGTGTATCCAGTAACAACAACTACTATCCAATCTACACAAGAACGAAGACCAGCAGCTGCCCCAGAGCCAAGAGAAGTAAGAGTCAGCAGCGGAAGTCTCACACCTCTCGAGTGAGTGCGAGTTGCCGACTCCCACAGTCTCAAGTCTGATTTTTCTACAGACAGTGAGTAGATGAAAAAAAGAAGCGCCTAAAGCGATGCCCCAAATTCTATTACATCAATGAGTAAATTGAAAAAATAATTCGAATACAATTGTGAGATTTGACCGTGGTGGGAAGGGGCTCGCTTTCACACAAAAGAATAATTTAATGTTTCGTACGAGTTTGTGCTTCGAATTTATTTTTAGACTATTAACTTTAGGAACTCTAGGACCTAAAAATACATTTGTATTATAATGATACCATGTTTCCGAATGAATTACCAAAAATTCGTCGACAATTTAATATAAAACAATCCATTATTCAGTGGATCGCACTTTCATTCGGAAACAATGGAAAAAAAATTCAATTTATCTTTTAAAAAATTTGAATTGTAAATATTATGCTGATGAGCTGTGTTTTGGATTTATTGAAGGTACAGACATATGGGGGATCAATAAGAACGCGAATTGAGTCACTGGAGAGATTAGAACAGCAAAATGCTAATGCCGAGCAACAAGCGTCGGCATCTACTAGCGGCAGAGCAGTACAAAATACATACAGTTTTCTCTGACGCTGGATACAGAGAACTCTACCATTGGGCTATCGTCTGGTTAGTCACCCTGAATAAAACAAAGACAGAAATTGAAACATATATTTTTTTTACGTAACATATTTATATGCTTTAACAATGCCTCAACAAAAATTAACATTCTACCGACTCATTCCATCGAGAAATGTAATTTTTATTACTCAACTTTTCGCTGTATACGAAAAACTTATTCTAGACGCTAATCTGTAAATAGTTACTCCTATTTTTATTTTATTTTTGAGACTGTTCCCCTGCACTAGGCTGTATCCCACAAAAGCCTCGGCTCAATAATGCATAATTTTATAAATAATATATTTTGTCCGTAAATGAGGAGAATGAGTCTTGTTAGATGAATAATCATGCACAAAGATTATATAATAACGTATATATATTTTTCATCTATGAACGAGAATATTTAATGAATTTCGGAATAGCAGCTAGATTTGGAATATTGGATATATTCGTATCTACAGTTTCCACTTTTTTCATTTTTATTGTCAATTTGTTTTGGCAGCTTTGTGTGTAAATTTTGTAAAGACACAAAAAACCATTGATTTATAATAATTATTGTTCTTAGTTTTTTTTTCGTTGTACACGCAGTAATACTGCTCCGATACAAGACTGCCTGTTATTGATTTGTACAAATGCCATATATCAGTGTGTGAATTCTTAGTGTTCCCTTTTGACTTTTTTTATGTGGAAGCTCCGGGCTTACGAAGATTCATAGATTAATTGTAATGTTGGTTTTGCAAAGCCAATTAGATAAATCTCCTCTTTATTGCCTCGTGAATAAATCAATAATGAGACTGGTAGTGTCACAATAATTTGTTTTCAATGAAGATGAAAAAAACAAGTTAAATCCAAATGATTTGCCAATATTTTCGAATATTTTCACGAACAATAACAGAAAAAAATGATAATAATAATAATGCCAAGTTAATGATTGCTAGATAGAATAATAAGGGCCAACGTGTATGCTCGATTATGAAAGTACTTAATTCCAATAGAAAAACTTTGATAGTTGATCTTTTAAGTTGTTCCCATTTTGCTCATTTTAATAATCATGTCGTTGTCTTTTTTTCATTTTTATTTATTTTAAAAATGTGTATGTGAATGTTTAAGTAATATGACTTCACGAATAATGATTGTGGTGTTGATGGATGTTACGTTAAATTTAGTACTCAAAGTCTTTAAGCTTCAAAGATAAGCACGAGGATAATAAGAATTGAAAATTTATTTTGCTTTTAATATCGTTCAAATTCGTCCCGTATCCGGCTGCGTATCATAATTATGATATAATTCAAAAACAAGGGAATTACGTAATTCTTTATCATTTTTTATGCGCAATTGTAGAATCTGTAAAATTGATACTCATCGAGCTTGTGCTCTAGAAATTAATTGACTGAAATAATAATTGTTTATTTGTAATTTATTGGTTTGAAGAATCAATCAGCAAGTAATTGTGTAAATATTATATATTTCCTTTTTTGAATAAAGAAAGGAATTCAAATTATGAATAAAATAGAACTTGATACCGTGGAGGCAACTTTCATGGTATTTCAAACAGTCAAATTATTTGAACAAGAAAAATAGAAATATGATTAGTTTAATTTTGCTTTTACATATATACTCAAATATACTCGATCAGAATTTACAAAAAAAAATTGAAACGCTTCAGAATCACTCACGAAATTTACGAGAATGAAATGATAAGACATATCTCGCCCTATCTCTATTACAATTGAATCTCTTTGGTTATTACTGTTTGTCTAAGAATTCGTGAGAAATGATTTGAGTAATGAAATAATTATCAATGCCAACAAAGAGCGATATTCATTATCTTTTGTAATGTGATAAAAAAATTACCAGTGTAATCCGAGCTTTGTATCGTCACTTATTGCAACATTTTAAACAGAGAGAAGAGAAAACAAACTACAAAAATTCCATCGTTATGTGTTCCGTATGATGCTAATGCAAATTATATTGAAGAATGATTTTAAAAGAATACATATATGTACAGTACTTTCTAGTCTAAATATATTAAGGTCTTGATAAATCATGTTGATGTGTTATCTTTCTTCTATCCTGTACTCAATCATCATCAGTATCCAGCACTGGAGACAGCTAGGGAAAGAGAATTATTTTTAAAATAATGATAATTGTTCTTAATGAGAAATTTCAAGTATTTACATACGTAATATTCAATGTAACATGTATGTCCTTCCTCAGTCTTAACCATAAATTGAAAACAAAGTAGTCCAATCTCGTCTGTTCTCACTGAAACTTTGTTTGCACAACCAAGCGCTTTCATTGCTGGCTTCATATGGGCAAATCTGTAGTAAAATCTTGCCTCAACTTTACAATCAAAACTGTCAATTAAATCACTGTCATGAGGTAGTTCTATTCTGCATTCACCTGCTAGGCCATCGGTCCCAATTTGGAAATACGGAGGTTCGGGAGAAAGTAACAACTGGAAGATAAAAAAATTATGAGACAAACTGATTTTCATCTGTTTAAAATTTTTTGAATCTACAATAAAAATTTTCATAAAAATTTCGGCATGTCATTTCGATTCCAAGATATTTCCCAAAAACTAATTTTGAAAGATCAAGATATTTTTCTTTACCTTTTTACTACTTTTTAATTGATGAAAATTACCTCAATGAATTCACAGCTTGGATCCAACTCACTCCAAATGTCTCTCAACAATTCTGTTTGCAAGATAACTTTGTTCAATACGCGATCAGCTGGAATTACGAAATCGAGAAGAGCATCAGGTTCTTGAGTTTTAAGTGAGCAGTCTGTAATTATTCCATCCTCCTCAATTAGCACTGTGACTGGATGCCCAAGGCCTCTGTAATAAATTTGCAGGGCAACAGAACCACCTGGTGATGACATGTGACTCCAGAACATTCCCAGGCATTCAACTAGCACAGTTAAATTTATCTTAAAAATAGCATCTTCCTTCAGATCAAATTCTTCAAAAATATTTATTGGAATATAAGCATTTGCTTGAATGCATTTTGAGTCTTCAACTGTTATTTTGAGGCCATTGTCTGAAGCAAAACACATGGCAGTCTGGAAAAAAATCGAGTTTGGTTTGAATAAAACATGAAAAAAAAATCATTTAATGAATGAATCACGAAATATATTACCTCTCGGAAGTTGACGGATCTCAACAATTGTACTACTGTTTTCAAATTTCCTAGTTTAGCAACAAAAAGATAATCTTCACTCTGCGTTGTCATTTTGCTCGTAAGAAACTTGATGAAGCAGTAAATCCCGGAATTGGGCTGGTGTTATATGTTTTTCTTCAATTTTTTCTGGTTTCAATCTTGCAAGCCAAATTGCCATCAAGTGTTTACAAGTCACAGCTGATTGATCTCCAAGTACTTGAAACCTAGAGAGACAATATTTGAGTCTTCATTCATTTCATAATACATTATTTGTTTTTGTTAGTGAAACGGACTTGAAAGCTGGACAGGGGCAGTAATGAATATCCGGAAAAATTGTGTAACTCTCTCCCGAGAATCCTTGAATTTGGAGCAAGGAACGAGCGGCATAAATATCTTTCCAGGATCCAGTTTGATGATTATCGAATGCAGAGATTCTTTTGACTCTTCCTGACTCGTGTAGTTCAACGGCACGTTCAAATACGGGCCCGAAAACTGTACAGAGTTTCAATAATGTGGAATCTGAAACTAATTAGTGGTTCATTTACATTAATTATCCTGAGGTACTGCTGCCTAGGAATACTTGAGTAGTATTAATATCTGGGGGCACACGGAAAAAAAATTAAAAATTACTGAACCACGCACTCGAAATTTTGAAGAAATTCATGAACTTTTCAAGTAATCTCTTCAAACATTCATGAGTTTCTCCAAATTTTTTAGTGCGTGGTTCAGTAATTTTTTGTTCACCATCAAAATGTCTCGTGGTTACTGGAAAAGTTCGTTAGTTTTTGATGATTTTTTTTTCCGTGTAGTTTGGTAATTGTTCAACGATATGAAGTACATTTTTGATTTTTTCTGAAATCAGCTGTCGCCTCTTCCACCGTGTGTATGCAAGCATTAATAATATCTATATGCGACTTATTAACCATATTTTTAGCGGTGGCAGATTGATTGGATGAAGCCATCTTACATCTTTTTTATGAATAATAAATAAGTAAATACATTAATTAATTGAGTGGAGAGATTTAGGGAGAGATCTCCAACCGGTCGGATTCGTTGCAATTGGAATTTTTTGTAATGTTCACTGTTTCAATCTTTAAGCTGAATTTTCATTCATTTGTAGAAAGATGAATGCGGTTGGTTATCAACTTTCGCCAAAACAGTAGAATTTCGTGAATTACAGCAAAATGACCGTCATATTACGCCTATGACGTCATGCTTACATTTCCACCTTCCCGTGGTTATTATTGGTAGCACTGTCTTACCTACTCGAAGTGGGGATAAAGCAATGCCTTCACCACATTCTGGCAATTGTGGAAAATCAGAATTTATCATAGCGATACACAAAAGAACTTATCATAAACGTGTAATTATTAACTTGTGCTAACAATAAAAAAATCGGTAAGGCATAAACATTAATCCCAAATTCCCAAGGAATCCTACAAAAATCACTACTGAAATCATTGATGGAAACAATTAGAGTAGATCGCTTGAGAAAATTAAAGAATTGTGAAATTCTTTCTTCCACCTCCATTGTAATCATGCAACATCAAAGTTTGTGATAACAAGGTTACTGCAGTGCCATCCATCGTTCTGGCATTAAAAATAACATAAAAAATTCAATGCATTGTTCCTATTCCCGGAATGTCAATTCCCATTTGAGAAGAGTCATTAGTATTTATTAAAAAAATTTTATTTCCATTCTTCGTTCATTCATTGAAGGTTAGATAATTTTTCTTTTTATTCTCCTTTGTTCGCTTCGCGCGGAGAGAGAAAATTTAGGATAAAAATCAGCTCCTCAATCATAAGGCGTGGCGTATGAGTCATTTTTTCAATTGCACTGATTCCATGAAATTTCCCGAATGTAAAAAAATGCAATGCATGTAATTCGCAAAAAATAATTACAGTAGAAACATGCTTGGGTACTACGCAACACATATGACTCAACGATTGTTGGGCTAGAGGGAAGGGTTCTAATTCGAAAGAAATTAGGGTTTTAAGGTGTTAATTTTAAGAGTGGCTGGACATTTTTTTATTTAACAAAAAAAGGATGGATGTTATGGACGAGAAAGAAGAGGGTGAAATATCATTGGAAGATGTAAGTTCCTCGGATGAGGGACAGTCAAATTACCCGATGGCATGGATGCATTCCTCAGCTATGTCACCAACAAGGAAAACACATCAAGATCGAGGTAAAAAAATCTTATTAAATTGAATAATTGAAATTCCTTTCCATTTTCGTTAATTTTCCATTTCTTATTTATACTTCCGACTATTTCTTTTATCTCTCCTCAAACCATTCTATTATTGCTTATTATTTATTTCAACGTAATTCTAATCAAGTAGAAGTTGCTATTAATCCCAAAGACGCAGGATACGGCAAGGAGAATCGTCATTACTCACGAGAGATAATTGGCTCTCGTTACACATTCACAACACTACAGGAAAAGAATGATGATCTACTACCAATATCGAGTGACGATGAAATTGAAGCAGTTGGAGTACCAGGCTCATCTCATCAACTTCATATACGAATTGGAAAGAAGAAACGTAAAAAGAAGAAAAAGAAAAAAAATGGAGGGAATGATGTTATATTAATTGATGATTATGTGTCAACTACTGAACCAGATCCAATTATACTCAATGGACAGAAATCGCGGTTTGATTCAGCTGAGATAATTGTGCACAGGAGAAGAAGATCACCGAGCCCAAGATTACCACCACGTAGGCATTCGCCATGTGCTAGAACAAGAGCCATATCAAGATCTCCACCAAGATCACCACTAAGAACGTATCGTCCAGCATTTAGAGGACGATCACCATCGCCACGTAATCGCTACTCAAGATCACCATCACCGCGGAGAAGATCGCCCAGAAGATTAAGATCACCAAGAAAATCCCCAGTGATTTCTTCAAGAGACAAATCACCAAGAAGAACATGTAGTCATTCTTCTCCTGACCGTTATGCGTCTTCATTGCTCAAAAAAGTGCGGCAGTTGGACACTGTTGGTACAGGTTCGACCGTCAGCCGTAGCCACAAAGAGCAGGGCTCATCATTGAAGGATAAATTGAGTAATATTTTCAAAGAGAAGACAGAGGTTAAAAATTCGGTTGATGTCGTTAAAACAGAAGTGATTAAAAGCGAAGAAGAGGTGATCAGTGATCATCAAGAAGAAGAAGATTTAGAATTACTGAGGAAACAGGCCTTACAAACGAAGCAACAAAAGACAGATAAAGCAACAGAACAATCTAAAAACTCATCGGGTGAACTCGAGCATCTGAGTGTTGATGATAATGAAGATCTGGAATTGAGAATGATCGCATTAAGATCTGCTGTAATGAAGAAACACCAAAAACGGGTTAAGGGAGGTGCTACGAAGAAAATGAGAGAAAGTACAAGGGACATGAGTCCATTATTTGCGGACAGCTTTCTCAATGATTTAGGCGAAACTGATGAGGAGAATCAAAGTGAATCATTGCCAAGTACATCCCCAACAAATCAAGTTGAGGACATGGATTTGGATACCGATGTTGAGAGAGAGAAGGAAAATTACTTGGAGCCATATTCACCAACTGATGAAGTTATGAGGAATACACCTGAGGAAAATTATCCAGAAAATCAATTGATTAATGGTTCTTGTAAGGATAATGATGATAATGTCAATTTAGAGGCACCTTATTCACCTTCTGATCCAACGAAAACACCTTGGGTTGATAGATTCAAAAAGTCTGTTAATATTTCCCAATTGAAAGATGTAAAAACCATTATTCAAACGAATCTCATGAAACCCGATGATGATAATAATGAAGAAGCTCCATACTCACCTTCAGATACTCCTGTTTATGATCCTGAATTTCCTTACTCTCCAACAGAACTATTAGAACCCCAAAATGACAATAATTGTACAGTTTTAGATTTATCAATCAAGGAAGTTGTGAAAGAAGTAGCTATTGTGGTCAAACCCATATCACCGTCGAAGAATGAAAATAAAGCAAAGGGACTGCCCGCAGTACCTTTAAAGGAGCCATCAGTGTCTCCAAGTAAGTCTCTGATAACAATAGATGAACGAAAAGAATCCCAAGATATGGAAAAAAAATCGAATCATTCAGAAGAATCAGAGAAGTCGAAAATTACCGAGAAACATGGTGATAATAAGACTGCAAAGAATAATTCTGGGTCAACTAAGGAACCCTTGTATCTTCAGGGTGTTCCAGATGTAACCAAAGATGCAAATAAAATTCCAACCCTTGTAAATAGATCTTTAGTGCCAGTTTCAATTTTGAAAACAAATAAAAAACTTCAACAACCATTGCCGCAGAAAAAACTGGAGAATCACTCAGAGCCAGCATTCAAGAGTGCAGAAATGCAACCAGTTGACATGGTGACACAACCAGTCAAATCTAATGCAGGCTTTAAACCTATTAAATTACAACCAGTGATGAAAAAACCAGCAGTTGTAGCACCAGCAGCTGCATTCAATAGCTCCTTGACGGAGGAAATAAATGTTGAGACATCTGAGAATGATATAATACTAACAGAAGGTAAAGATAGTAATGAAAATAGTAAAGTTAATGAGAATGAAAATTTTCAATGCCACGAAGATGGTAAAAATGCATCTCACGATGAAGTTTTACAATCAGGAGGGAAAAAAGGCAAACGGAAAAGAGGAAGCCGCGCCAGAAAAGCTCAGAGGAGAAGATCAGCCCTTGCAAATATTTTGAATAATTCCGAAGCGAATTCAACGCTCGATGAATCACTGATAGAAAAAGAAAATCATACATCGGATAAATCTGAAAAGCTTTCAAAGCTTCCGACAGAAAAATCATGTGAAGATGCAAATCTAAAGAGAAATGAAAATAAATCAACAGCACCTGCTAATTATGATGCTCAGCATGATGATAAAAATAGTAATAGTAAAGTTAACGAGAAAGATGTTGAAAAAAACTCGGAGGCTAAAGTGAATGATCATAAAAAACGGAGAAACAGTATTGAAGAAGATGAAGAAACTCTCCGTGCAATATTAATCGCCTCTCTTGCTAAACGTCCAAAAACAAATGAAAGTACTGCACAAAAGACATCTGAAAATGTCTCAAATCCTCCAGAAATTAATTCGAAAGCCAGCCAAGTGACGAGTATTGAGGATAAAGATAAAGTCTCGGCAATAGCAACTAAACCAACACTATTAAAACCTACACCGTTGGTACAATCGCATGTTCAACCATCAGAGATAGTGATACGTGAAAAAAGTATTCCATCCACTACCACTAAACCTATTCCCTCACTTCCGTCAACTGTCCAGCTGAGCCAGAAAGTGAGTGCAACAGTTATTGAAGCAAAGAAAAGACTGAATCCTTCGATAATCAAAGGACCACCCAAGAAGATTGTAAAAAAAGTATCAATTCCTGTTAGCACCAAAGTAGTGAATAATGCAAAGAAATTTCAAAATATAATGATGCAACGAAAATTGCTCCACAATAAACTGAAACTTATGGCAAGTACTTCAAGGAATCTCTCTCTAAACAATGTAAAGGTTAATGAAACACCCGCGCCAATGAGTCCAAAGACGACTGGTAACGGAAAAGTCCAAAGGCTTGTCATTAATCTTGGTGAAGACACAGACAGTGATTCAGAGGAAGATCATGAAACTGATGAAATCAGACCTGCGACATTGCATGAACCGAGAGTAGAGCTCTCGATACCAACGACGGAC